>JAOTQR010099489.1:0-29397 GCA_025774065.1 Solanum ossicruentum | reverse complement strand
GTTTCCTAACAGTCTCCATAGCCTCTCAAAGATAAGTACGGACGTCTTCATACCGATCCTTGAGACTCTACTTAGACATAGCTTGTATGCACGTGAGACCTGTGAACCTAGGCTCTTATAGGAACTGTCACGACCCAAAAATGGGCGTGATGGCACTCGTATTATCCCGCCAAGACAAGTCAGCCTACAACCCAACTATAACAATAAAAATGCAGAATTATAATAAAAATGAACGTTCAATTACTGACAATAAGTCAACTTAATGAAAATCCCCCAAAACCTGGTTGTCACGTGCAAAAGCTTCTAATGTATTACAACAGAATCAAAAGGAAACACAAGTATCAAATGATATTATCTCTAGAATAGAACAAAATCATAAATAGGAGTAAGAAGTCAACTGGTCCGGCAAACAGCTACCTCTCACAATCTCCGCAAAAAGCCTTGGACAAGGAAGAGTCGAGAGTATCACGACAATCGAGACTTGTAAACTACAAAATTGTTGTAGCAAGGGGGATGAGTATCAAACATACGGTACTCTGCAAGTGAATTAGTAAACACAAAGTTAAGTAATATAGAATGCCGATACCCCCAACACTCCAACCAAACCCCCACAACTATAGCCTAATTAATAACCTTCACTATTACACCATCCGAGAATTCTATGATCAAAGCCTATAATAGTGTAATTCTCATTTATCCCACTTTCAAGTCATAGGGAAAAATTCTACAATTTATCAAGCTCTCGCTAATTCATCAAGTGTCATCAAATCAATACCGAAACTAATCATGTAAAGACATAAACAAGTCAACAATATAATGAATAACCAATCTCAATAGCACTCCATATAATCATAACAAGCCAGAGCATTAAGGGATGAAGATGAATATCGTGAGATGTAATGCAATGCAACGCAATGTCACATAGAATGATGCATGTTTGTCTTAGTGATACACATCCGCTGTAACATAACCCGGGACCCATGGGGGACTCTTAGTCCATGCATCTATTGTGGTGTGCGACCCGACCCATCGAATCATAGTAACCGTCACGGTGTGTGACCCGACCCAATGAATAACAGTAACTATCACGGCGTGTGACCCGGCCCAACGAATTATAGGAACTATCATGGCGTCTGACCTGACCCAGTGAATCATAGTAACTATCACGGTGTGTGACCCGACCCAACAAATCATAGTAACAGTCACGGCATGTGACCTGACCCAGCGAATCATAGTAACTGTCACGGCATGTGACCCAACCCAGCGAATCATAGTAACCTCTTTAATGCTCATTCTTTTTCACTAGCCAGAACCATTTTTCATCGGCTTTACATTTCTTTCCTAGGAACATCCAGCAGTCACATAGTAAATGTACAATAATTGTGTTCATGAAAATAAAATATGCAAGATGCCTATACAAATTCATATATCTCAAAATCAAGAATGCGTAGCTCAATAACATAAATGTTGCAATATCCTCAATCTCAATATCATCACAACCTTAACAACATTCACATCTAAAAGTAAGTATCAGCTCGATATCAATAACAAATAATCACTATTTCACATATAATAAACCTCTATCATTAGTCCACAAGTCAAATATCAACATAGCATAATTACCCAATTCAAAATACTTCAATCAAAGCCTACATAAATCGTTCTTACCACCTCACACAAGAAGTACAAAATTCTATATACTTAACAAAGATTAAGAAATCCACCTGCCTTATATAAAGTCTCGAATCATCAATTCAGAAGCTTTTCCCTTTCTATGACACTCCAATTCGCCAAAATCTATTCAAATATAGCATCATAATTATATAATGAATCTAACAACACTAAATCAATTAATTTTGGTGAAAAGGATAAACGGTCTAAAAATTTCATCGCCAGAAAAATACCATCAAAATCTGAAAATTTTACATGAAAATGTTCCCCAAGTAAAAAGGAATTCGATGGCGAAAACCAATTCAAAAACGGAGCTAACACGAGGAAGAAATCGCATGTTAAAGTTTTTAAAAAACATGAAAAACTCAGCAGTAAATCTACAATTTTTACCTCAAACGAAGCAACAAAGTCAGTTTCTGAAGCTCCCACAGTGTTTTCCTCAGAAAAATATATAATTCATCCTTTTGAATTGCTCAAATCTGATCAAAATTGGGAGAGAAATCGTTGGTTGAAGTTTGGAAAAAGTTTGCGATCTTCTCTCCTCTTTCTTGGAGAAAATCCTCAATCTTCGCAGTTCTTTTAAAGTGAAAGAACTTGAAAGGACATTGATTGAAAGAATTATCTTTGATTGTTGAATTCTTGACTTAGACTCTTTAGAGTTCTTTATGAAGAACCATAATTCTTGAAGAAGAAGAGTTAAGAAATCCTTTCTTGGGATACTTGAATTTGTTTTCTTGAAACCCTAGGTTATGATTTAAGATCCTATTAGAGCTTTATGAATATATGAAGAAATTCAGGTTGGGTAGATTGAAATTCATGAAGAATACTTACCTTGAAGAGGAATCTTGGAAGCTAATCCTAACTTGATGATTCTTGAGCGTTTATGTTTAGGAGAGAAGAGAGAGGATTTTGATCATGAAAACTGATGTTTTATATGTTTTGTGGACCATAAATAGACTCCCAAAGGTTTTAGGATAAAAATACCCTCAAATTATAAAGAAAAAACATCATTAACATATCCAGTGAGGGTCCGCGATATGCTCCGAGCGTGGACTTTCGGACAACTCTGCACCTCTCCACTAAAATATTCATGACTTTCTACTCTGAACTCCGATTAATGCAAACTTAGATGCATTGGAAATATAATTCGGATATCTTCGATTTGATATATTATGGGTCATCCAATGCATTATAATTTAGGAGATATGGTTATTTGAAGTGGACCCTTCTATCGACTCATTCGAAAACTTAGTTGCTAGAAATTCTTTGAACTTGGCTTGATGTAAAAGATCCCTTATGACTCTAAATCACACCTAATATACTTTAAATACTTAGAAATCGATCCTAGCATGTTTATACAACTTACAACTCATTGGTTCACCTAACTTTTATAAAATCATCAATTGGAACTACAACCTCATATTAGCTCCAATCCTATTCGCATATTAAGAAATTGACTTTAATATCTATGTTCAACTAAGAATCCTCAATTAAAATCTTATATCATATGAAGGATGACTCGGTCTTAGCTTAAAAAATTGGAATGTTACATTATCTCCCCCTTGGGATCATTCGTCCTCAAATGTTGAGTAAAGGTAGATATCAAGGCATGAATAGACTCAGAATTCATCTTGACACTCCCATCAGCCAATCAATCTTTCGACTCTTTATCACTATCAACAATCCCTATTTAGACTCAAGAATAGACAACCCACTCAAGAAAAGACAATCAATTTAGTAAAGGGTAAGGACATTACCTTTAACATTCTCGTTGTCAGGCATGAATAACAATCCAGAATCCTTGTAATACTCAATCAACCAATTTGGATAGTCACAAGTCACCCTAAGTGGACAAATCGGTTCCAATCAAGAGTAAAGATACTCTTTAAGACATTTTCACCATCAAGAACGAATGGTATGTTACAACGCGGTTAATTCTAATCATTTGAACACCTTGACAATCAGCATTTCGAACTCAGGAAGGAAGCCATCAACTCTAATAGGGAATGGGGCCATCGATACGTAATACTCTATACACAATTTTCAAGTTAAGCTCCTCATCTCAATTATACTCCATTTCATGGAACTCTAGTCCCTCGGCTTAAGCTTATAGCTCTTACTTAAATTCCCATATAACCATCTCCTCCTCTTCCATCCAAGCCTACTTCTAAGCTTCAATGCACTATTCCCTAGATGATCATACTCATACAAGGAAAATCCTCAATACTCAACTCTAAACTTCCACAGGGACTTTCATTAAAAGATCACTAGTCCTCTTCACTACCTCACTACTCTTCTTCAAACCCTTATTATGAAGTCGTCACTAGTCTATCATCAATATTCACATAATAATAACCCCGAATCCAAGCCTATCACTCTAATCTCTTCAACTATATTTTAGAATTTTCAAGCCCACTTAGCACTTCTACCTCCACCATTCAATGAGTTGTCACTCAAAGTCACACCAACATACTCTTACCTATCTACTGTTCATCATAAGGTTTGACCTCCCTGCTTCTTCTTATCGTTATCCCTACATGACACAAGTTTAACACCAATACCATAGTAAGGATACACTCACTCACTCCTCATCTACCCTTATCCTCAATCTACTACTCTTAATATCACAATTTGAACCTGGAGGAACTCATTGCTTCCCCCTTTTAACAAAAACTCAAAGTACTATCTCTCTATACAAAATAAGCAAGATCATACCTCCAAGACTTGATACTTTACTTCTTACCGTCAACAACAGAATAACACGCTGAAGGTCAGTGCATGTGTAAGATGACATTAGAATCAAAAAATCTCACCTTCTCTCATCAGCCTTCACCTCTCTACTATTATCGGCACTTCCATCAAGGTTGGAAAGATGGATTACTCAAAGAGCTTCGAAAGAAATATTATTAGCATGATTCAATCGAGAAATCCTATCTAAGTACATTCATAGGTTGCAATCTCTCTCGTCTATCAAGTCTCATTTTGTGTTAACAAAACTTTGCATGGTGTAAAACTCAAGTCACATCATATTCAACATGGGACTAGAAACTTTTGAATTCATGGGGGTAAGATCAAAATGAATTCATCACTTCTCATCCTCAAAACTCAGTATGATCGAGAAGCAACATGATGTGCATGGGACTAAGCCATAGGTACGAACAGTCATACACCTAAAGGGAATGGAATGTTACCTCAAATGAAGTGTTAGGACTATATGAGGCGGAAAAGAATTGATATCTCATCTTGATCAGCCTATCATAATCCAAAAACTCAAGATCTACTTCAATTCCTCACATCGTCATTAGCTCTCAAGGTCCTCTCTCTAAATTTGTGAATCAATTTCCTCTAGTAAAATAGAAACATAAACCTCCATACGGTCAAGGAATCACTATCCACATGAATATACATCTTAAACCCTTCTATTATTCTATAGTCACATACACATAACTTGCCACTCAGACTCCTTTCAATGATATCACTCTTAGCATCCTCATGTCTTTATGGAACACTCTCTCTCTCTCTCTCTCTCTCTCTCTCTGTGTGTGTGTGTGTGTGTGTGTGTGTGTGTGTTTGTTGCTCTTATTGGTGTACATGATCACTTTCCACTATTATTACACTTTAACATCTTTTTTTTTGCCTGCTAATGCTCAACCTTTGTGCTCTCATAAACTTATTCGTATAAAACTTAGACTATTGTAGAGAACTAATCATCATCTATTCATACACCCCAATAGCTTAACTACTTATGACGACAAAGATTACTTACATCAACCTAGTCCATATTAACAACTCAAATATACTATTCGTATTCTCATAACAATCATAACCTAGAGCCTCACCCATCTGTACACAATCATGGTTACATATCCTAAACCTCTTAAGCCTCTTCTTCCCAAGTGCTTCTCCCTTAATTTACTATCTCCATATAGGGGGTACTTCTACTATACTCTTAGCACTATGCTCCTTTCCATCCAACATCTTAATCATTGAGAACGCACTAAAACAAGACTATTCGGTCAAATCTCCAACAAGGACTATCACTATCATCATGTTATCTCCTCTTTAACACTACTCCTCAAAATTCAAGCTTAGGGTCTAGCACTAACATGTACATCCATCACATACCTCTCTAATGCTGACTTGCAATTACCAGGTAAAAATATAGGGATATAGGCTTACTAAAATCTCATAACGAATACCTAATCAGCACGTCCCCTCTTCATAACTCATGTACCACTCACCCATTCACTATATCTCCTTATCTAGCTAAGCTTATAATTTTATGAATCTCATGAACTCTCACATACAATCGTAAGCCTAATTTTGATCTATCAAATAAAAAGCACTCTTTTCCCTTCTTTAAGAGCCACACTTCACCCTCAATAGTATGAATACTACAACACATCAACATACACTTCCTTCTAGTTTGGAGCTCACTCTAACACAATTTGACACTAAATCACTCTCTATATATACCTCATCTAATCATAGCAATCATAAGATACTTTCAACTTTCTCATCACGCTTATGGCCATCGACTCATCCCTTCACTAGTTACCAAATGGATACATATCTCTAACTTTAAGCTTCAGTCAGTCATCACTCTTGCTATCTCGTCAAAATAACATGGGCATAACTCAATACCAACGAACATAATCACGCATAATAAGAAAGAATAAATAAAGGGAAGTTTCCTAACAGCCATAGCCTCTCAAAGATAAGTACGAATGTCTTCATACCAATCCTTGAGACTCTACTTAGACTCAGCTTGTATGTATGTGAGACCTATGAACCTAGGCTCTGATACCAACTATCACGACCCCAAAATGGGCGTGATGACACTCGTCTTATCCCGCTAAGACAAGTCAGCCTACAACCCAATTATAACAATAAAAATACAGAATTATAATTAAAATAAAAGTTCAATTACTGATAATAAGTCAAGTTAATAAAAATCCCCCAAAACCTGATTGTCGCATACACAAGCTTCTAATGTATTACAATAGAATCGAAAGGAAACATAAGTATCAAATGATATTGTCTCTAGAATAGAAAAAAATCATAAATAGGAGTAAGAAATCAGCTGGGCCGGCAAACAGCTACTTCTCACAATCTCCACAAGAAGCCTCAGACAAGGAAGAGTAGAGTGTATCACGATAATCTAGGCTCGCAACCTACAAAATTGTTGTAGCAAGGGGGGTGAATACCAAACCCAGCAAATCATAGTAATCGTCACAATATGTGACCCGACCCAACGAATCATAGTAACTATCACGACGTGTGACCCGTCCTAGCGAATCATAGTAACTGTCACGGCATGTGACCTGACCCAGCAAATTATAGTAACTGTCACGGCGTGTGACCTGACCCAGTGAATCATAGTAACTGTCACGACGTGTGACCCAACCCAGCGAATCATAGTAACTGTCATGGCCTGTGACCTGATCCATCGAATCATAGTAACCTCTTTAATTCTCATTCTTTTTCACTAGCTGGAACCATTTCCCATCGGCTTTACATTTCTTTCCTTGGAACATCCAGCAATCACATAGTAAATACATAATAATCAAGTTCATGAAAATAAAATATGCAAGATGCCCATACAAATTCATGTATCTCAAAATCAAGAATGCGTAGCTCAATAACATAAATGTTGCAATATCCACAATCTCAATACCATCATAACCTTAACAATATTCACTCCTAAAAGTAAGTATCACCTCGATATCAATAACAAATAATCACTATTTCACATATAATAAACCTCTATCACTAGTCCACAAGTCAAATATCAACATTGGATAATTACCCAATTCAAAATACTTCATTCAAAGCCTACTTAAATTGTTCTTACCACCTCACACAAGAAGTACAAGATTCTATATATTTAATAAAGGTTAAGAAATACACTTTCCTTTTATAAAGTCTCGAATCACGTCAATTCCAAAGCTTTTCCCTTTCTATGTCACTCCAATTCACCACAATCTATTCAAATATAGCATCACAATTATGTAATGAATCTAACAACACTAAAATCAATAAATTCGGGTGAAAAGGATAAAATAGTCTAAAAATTTTATTACCATAAAAATACTATCAAAGTTTGGAAATTTTTATATGAAAATGTTTCTCAATTGATAAGGAATTCAACGGCGAAAACCAATTCAAAAACGGAGCTAACATTAGGAAGAAATCACATGTTAAAGTTTTTGAATTACATTAAAAATGCAGTAGTAAATCTGCAACTTTTATCTCAAATGAAGCAACAAAGTCAATTTTTGAAGATCCCATTGTGTTCTTCTCGGAAAAATATACAATATAGCCTTTTGAATTGCTCAAATCCGATCAAAATTGAGAAAGAAATCGTTGGTTGAATTTGGGGAAAGTTTGCGATCTTCTCTCCTCTTTCTTGGAGAAAATCCTCAATCTTTACAGTTCTTTTAAAGTAAAAGAAGTTGAAAGGATATTGATTGAAAGAATTATATTTGATTCATGAATTCTTGACTTAGACTCTTTAGAGTTCTTGATGAAGAACCATAATTTTTGAAGAAGAAAAGTCAAAAAAATCCTTTTTTGGGATTCTTGAATTTGTTTTCTTGAAACCCTAGGTTATGATTTAAGATCCTATTAGAGCTTCATGAATATATGAAGAAATTCAGGTTGGGTAGATTAAAATTCATGAAGAATACTTACCTTGAGGAGGAATCTCAGAAGCTAATCCTAACTTGATGATTTTCTTGATGATTCTTGAGCATTTATGCTTAGGAGAGAAGGGAGAGGTTTTGATCATGAAAACTAATGTTTTATATGTTTTAGGGACCATAAATAGACCCGCAAAGGTTTTAGGATAAAAATACCCTCAAATTATAAAGAAACAATGTCATTAACTCATCTAGTGAGGGTCTGCGATGTGCTCTGGGCGCGGACTTTCGGACAACTCTACACCTCTCCACTAAAATGCTCATAACTTTCTACTCCGAACTCCAATTAATGCAAAATTAGATGCGTTAGAAAGATAATTCAGATATCATTGTTTTGATATATTATGGATCATCCAATGCATTATACTTTAGGAGATATGGTCATTTGTAATTGACCCTTCTATCGACTCATATGAAAACTTAGTTGCTAGTATTTCTTTGAACTTGGCTTGATGTAAAAGATCCCTTATGACTTTAAATCACACCTAATATACTTTAAATACTAAGGAATTGATCCTAGCACATATATACAACTTACAAGTCATTGGTTCACCTAACTTTTATAAAATCATACATTAGAACTACGGCCTCATATCAGCTCCAATTCTATTCGCATACTAAGAAATTGACTTTAACATCTATGCTTAATTAAGAATCCTTAATTAAAATCCTATATCATATGATTGATGACTCGGTCTTAGCTTAAAAAAAATTGGAGTGTTACATCAAGTAATCAACACTAGGTACACACAACCTACCTTGGTACTTAATGGAACTATGTCCCCCTTGGGAGAAAACCTCCACCTTACCATCTCTCAGTAAGGTCTTCAATTCTAGCACGACGAGGTCAAAATCTTGCTTTGCCTTCACCTCCTCAATCAACAGAGATTCAGAACCTCAACAACCACATTCCCACCATTATCGATTTCATCCAACCTAACCCTCAATCTTGCCAACCGATGGACCTCCCTAGCCACTTCCTTGCCTCTATCATCAACATGAGCTAGGCTACCCATAGAAACCCTGCTTAGAGCATCACACATAACATTATCCTTATAAGGGTGATAAAGCACACTCATGTCATGATCTTTAAGGAGCTCCAACTATCTTCTTGGTCTCAAGTTGAGATCTTCTTAGTAAACACATATTGGAGACTTTCATGATTGATAAACACATCAACGTGCACCTCATACAAGTAATGACGCCGATTTCCAAAGGAAACACCACGGTGGCCAGTTCAAGATCATAGGTAGGATAATTATTTTCATGCACCTTATGTTGTCTAGAGGCACAATCTATCACCTTTCCATTTTGCATCAAAACAAAACCCAAGCCAATTCTAGAAGCATCAAAATAAACAACAAACCCTTCCAACCCTTCTGGTAGAGACAAGATAGTAGCAGAGATGAGCTTATTTTACAAGGTTTGGAAACTCTTTTCACACTCATCAGTCCACAAAAACTTTGCCTTCTTTTGGGTCAACTTAGTCATAGGAGAAGAAATAGAAGAGAACCCACTCATAAACCTCCGATAATAACTCGCTAAACCCAAGAAGCTTCTAATATCCGATGGAGTCAAAGGTTTAGGCCAATTTCTAATTACTTCTGTCTTCTTAGGATCCACCATGATACCATCACCTGAGACCACATGGCCTAGAAAGGCAACCTGTTTCAACCGAAACTCACACTTTTCATATTTGGCATACAACTTCTCTCTCAAAATTTGTAACACTACCCTCAAGTAAGCCACATGTTCCTCCTCACTATGGGAATTGATCAAAATGTCATCAATAAAAATCACCATGAACAAATCAAAGTTGGGTTTGAGGACCCTATTCATAAGATATATGGAGATAGCTGGTGCATTAGTCAAACCAAAATACATAACCACAAACTCATTGTTCCCATACCTGGTCTGGAAGGCCACCTTGGGAATGTCACACTCCCTCACTTTCACTTGGTGATACCCGGACCGAAGATCAATCTTAGAGAAGTGGCTAGCCACGTGAAGTTAGAAAAGAGATCATCAATCCTTGGTAGAGGATACTCATTCTTCATGGTGACCCTATTAAGTTGCTAGTAGTCAATACACATTTTAAGAGAACCATCCTTCTTCTTCACAAACAAGACTAGTTCACCCCAAAGTAATTGGCTAGGCCTAATAAAACCCTTTTGCAACAAATCCCTTAATTGCTCCTTCAACTTCTTTAACTCTACTAGGGTCATATGGTAAGGGGAAATAGAAATTGGTTGAGTATTAGGAAGGAGGTCTATACCAAAATCTATTTCCCTTTAGGTAGGAACACCAAGAAGCTCACTAGGAAAGATATCTAGGAACTCATTAACCACCTGGACCGACTCTATAGGAAGGACTTTGGACTCAACATCCCTAACCCTCACAAGATGATAGAGACATCCCATAACAATCAACTTTTGAGCTTTAAAGCAAGAAATGAATTTACCCTTGAACACCATATCATGACTTTCCCACAAAAGGACAGGTTCATTAGGGAATTCGAATTTGACCTTACTAGTTCTAAAATCAATAGAGGCATAATATACATGCAACCAATCCACCCCAATAATGACATCAAAATCCACCATATCCAGCTCAACAAAATCATAAGGCAATATTTTATGCTAAATGAATATGGGAAATTTTTATAGATCCTTTTGGCAATAATGAATGCACCAATGGGAGTAGACACTTCATATGGCTCACACAACAATTTGAGTTTAACATTAAATGTTTCTGCAACAAAAAAGAGTAATAAAAGAAAAAGTGGCACCCAGGTCTATCAATACATACACATCAAAATCAAAGGCTTTTAATATACCGGTGACAACATGGGGCACCTCATCTACCCTTGCCTCCCTTCAAGAGCATAGAAACAATTGTGCCTTAGGGCACCACCTTATTGACCTCCTTTCCCCATAGGAACTGCATTTGCACCTTGCCCTTGTGGACGACTATCTCTAATACGAGGACAATCTATTACCTTATGACCCACTTCACCACAACCATAGAAAGAATTAGTGTCCCTCAAACATGGGCCATCATGGCCCCTACCACATCTTGGGCACATAGTATTAGGCACCATATCACCACCTTGGACCTTTTGGTTATCATTATCAAAACTCGTATTAGGAGTATTTGAAGAACGTTGGCCTTGATGAAATAGGCCACCTTTGGGACCTCGGAATCTATCTTCAAAACACCCCCTCTTGGCCTCGTTACCTCTTCTTTTTCTTAATATTTCACCCTCCAATTATTTGGCATAAGTCATGAGAATCCATATCACCTATAAATATGGCGGCATGGCACTTCTCATTCACCAAATTGGATACACCCATCACAAACTTGTTCATCCTAGACCTTGGCTTGACCACTAATTATGGAGCATATTTAAAGAGTTTGTTGAACTTGAGGGTATACTCCCTCACACTCATCAACCCTTGTTTTAAATTCATGAATTCCATTGGCCTCCCTTAAATCAAGCAGGAAGAATTGGTTGAGAAATGCCGCTTTAAACTCCTCCCAAAGGATCACATTGTTTCTCCCCTTCTCCACTATCCATTGTTTCTCCTTTGATCTAACCCCCATAATAGACAACACTTTGTACACCTCATCAATAAACTCTTGGGTGCCCTCATCCACTTTAGACCCATAGAAATTCCAGTGGGTTCATCCTCATAAAATCCTGGAACTCCTCATAAGCCAGTTGTTCTTCGGGTGTACAAGCTCTTCTTCCTCTTAGGATAGACATAATCTAACAATCAAAGAACATTTTTTAGGGCAAGGCCTTACCTTAACTTCTATAGCATGACATAGATCAAGAAGAAGGGAAATATTTCCTAAAATGCCTCATAGCCTCTTACTCATAGTTGTGGTGTACTTCACAACCATGAACAAGACTCTGATCGATGCTGTGTGTTCCATTCCAAGGACCATTAACAACTTAGTTCTTTGATACCAAGTTTTTAACGACCCAAGCCTTTGGCCTCGATGTGACATGATGAATGGGAACCCAAAGGAACTATAAAAAGCCTCTTAGAATATCATTTACATATCCTTGGTCATGAAATCAATTAAACAACAACAAGAGAGAGTAAATAAGGATAAAGGGACTAAGGGAAGTCTTTTATAACATAAATCAGAAAGAGTCAACTCTCAAAGCATAATTACATCACTTGTCCAATAACACCTCTAAATAGAGACTTGAGCGGGGGCTAAGACACTTTCCGAGCTCACCCTCTTAGTGTAAAGAGTTCAACATTAAGAAATGCCAAAGGCAAGAGTAGCATAGCTATTGTCCCAAACTTTGAGGACTCACCAATAGCTTATCTTCAAAGATCACCAACTAGCCACGGGGAGGATGATCATGAAGAGCTCCAGTTCCTACATGGTAACATCATGTAGGCATAAAATAAGCTTTGATACATTTGAATGTACTAAGTATGTAGGATGTAATGCAACAAGAGATAGGAAACATAGTCAAAATGCATAAACATAGGCGGTGGATAGTATAATACTAGTATGACATGGATGATCAATGCTTGAAGTAAAACATGCTTGTATAGAACATATTACATGTGTAGGAAGAGACCATCATCATAGACCAAACATCTAATACTTGGAATCTAAGGCCTAGCACCCATGTAGAAGGTGATTGAGGTATCTACCCCTCAATTGGTTGCACGGGCCTAGCACCCCCGATAAGTGGTCATGGTATATGCCCCTCAACATGGTAGTATGAGCCTAGCAACGCCTGACAAGGTAGTCAATGTATTTACCCCTCAACATTGTAGTACATGCCTAACACTCCCCAGCAAGGTTGTCAGGTATATAACCCTCAACATTTTAGTATGGGCCTAGAACCCATGACAAGGTGATTAAGGCATAGCACCCTCTCAACACGGTGTGGTCAATTTGCAATACAATAGATACTTTTCAAGAAATCAACACACACATATATATCCCTTTTATCATGATAAAGCCACTTAACTCATATGTCATGCTATAGACCCTCATTAATCAAGAACCTTTAACCGAACATTTTATCAAGTACTTGGCGAGTGTGTAATGCTAGTTAAAAATCATGCAATTCAAGAGTGAAATCATGTGAGAAAATTTAAAGTAAATCAACCCACCAACACTTTGTAATACCATCATGCATGATACATTGAAACCCTTCATCAAACCTCATCATAGATCATAGATCCATAGTTCAAAATATGCTTAAATAATAAATATTTTATAAAACTCTAACATAGTTTATAGTCAGATTCATAATAAGTACCCATAGATAAATCAACTTGAAAACATGTAATTTGCATAAAAAGGGACATTGGGCACCATGAGTGAAAGGAGCCAATAATGGTTGAAACTCATATACCTCAACTTTGGAGATTTTCTTGATGAAGATTTGAATGAGAACTTGAAGCTTGAATGAATTTCTTGAGATCTGAAATAAGTTTGAGTCACTTGAATTTGGATGAAATATTTGGATAAGTGTTAGAGAGGATTTTGAGGAATGTATTGAATGATATGAGGTTGAAAAATGACTAAATATAGGTATTTTTATGCATAGGAAGGCTTAGGTCCAAGACCCCAAAGCCTTAAGACAAAATAAGAAAACTTGCAACAAAATACATTGCTCCGCGAAGTCGCAGAGCCAACACGCACCCCTACTATTTTGCACAAACCTAGAAAAATCTTATTTTGCTACAGTTGCTCCAAAATCGGGGTTATACCCATTTCTCACTCAATTGTACCCCTTGATCAATAATATGAATTTAGATTTTCGATATCATAGATGAATTTCGAGATATATGGTAATTATGAACATATGCATTTCCGAGGCACATTTTTGGGGCGTTTCATATGTACTTCTCGACTTTCTTACTTGTAGGGCCTTGCAGGATCCCCATATCTTGGATGGAGTTTAACATTTGGATCTATAGGAATTTCATTAGGTCTATATTCCATCATTTCTATCTCCTCAAGAAAGTATAAGGCATACTTGCATTGAGAAATAACAATGCCTAATCTACAATGAGAAACCTTAATACCAAGAAAATACTTCAGTGTATCGATGCCTTTAGTGAGAAAATACTTAAAGTGATATTGCTTCAAATTAGTGATACAAGCTTAATCATTGCCAATATAGTAAATATCATCAATATAAAGAACCAAATAAATAAACAGATTAGATGTAGAGTGATAAGCTCCATTATGAATCATGTCACACTCCTGAATTACTATGCTAAGATTTTCAAATCAGGTTTGAGGAGACTATTTTATACCATAGAGTGACTTACACAATGAAAATACAAGGCTAATAGACTCTAGCGGAGCAACAAAATCATGTGGTTGCTCGATATAGACTTCTTCCAAATAGATCAAGCATTCTTAATATTCAATTGATGAAAAGTCCAAAGACAAATGGTAACCGTAGGTAGAAAAAAATGATATGCTATTTTAGTTGTGACAGAGAAAATATCATTATAATTTAGCCTGAATGTCTAAATATCTCCTTTGGTAGCAAAGCAAGCCTGCTGATCAACTTGACCATTTGGACCATTATTTAGTACGTAAATCCAAAGGCAACTGATGGTAGGTTTACCTATAGGAATTTGACAAGCTCCCAAGTGTCACTCATATGTAATACAAACATCTTACAAATCATAACCTACCTCCATCCAGAATAAGAAAGTGCTTCACATGTAGTCATAGAAATAGAAATAGAGGACAAAAAAGATACAAAAGCATGATAGGATGATGAGATATGATGACAACTCAAGTAGAATAATATGGGTTAGCATTTCGTTTGGATAATGTAACCTTTTGAAGTGCAATCAATTGGCTAGAAAGAGGCAAGTTCATAATAGGAGTAGGGTTTGTGTATCACATGAATGATGTGGATTTAGTGGTATAAGCAGATAATGTCACCAAGCTGCACCTCCTTTTTGAAGGTTAGAGTAGTTGTTGTCAAGATATATAACCCAACTAAGGTTAGGGTCAAATCCTGCAAAGAATATGGTTGATAGGAAGTAATGCAAGCAAGTTGAGTGAATTATCCTACTTATATCTCGAAAGTGGGAGGGGTTTGTAATTTACAGAAAGTAAACCTAAACTAGCACATGTGTTGTGAAACTAATAAGAAGGGAACTAGGGTATTTTGTTCCCCATGATTCCCTAACTTCGTATTACCAGATAATCATAATATTTTCTAGTGTGTTGCATACAGAATGGTAGGTTAAGTTTATAAAACCCTTTGATCCAGGCGAGAGGGAAATTTCTCTACATGATTTGATCCATCCTTGCAGTGTGACATTACGAACCCTTACCTATTATTCTAGTACAACCTCCTTTTGATCCAATTTGATTGATTAAATAAGAAGAAATCAATCGAATACTATTTACTAATCTCTTTTCCCATTCATTAGTACCTTGATCCAGTCAGTAACAACTCGGCAAGTTCTAATGTTGGCCATTGTTAAAAAACAATCAAAATGAAGAGAATTAATTAATAGATACACATACACTTTCAAAGAATTATGGATTATTTGGTTTTACCTTGTTAGTTCTTCATGGTCCCCACAACCCTATTTGTGGATATAACTATGCATAATCATTGTAGATGCAAGAATCATGATATAGAATAACATAATTACCCACTTATATTGATAAAGTTAAGAACAAAAATTTTCAAATTCTTCACTAGAAATCACAAAGCATTGTTAAAAATCACAAAGTTGTTCACAAGTGTCTTGTATGTTTGTCTACACTCCCCTCATCATTTTTATTAAAATAAACTTAAAAAAACCTACTTATAATGACTAAAATACAAGCCCAAAACAAAATAGAAAAAATTAAATTTGACAGGCATTATGAATAGGGTTATGGGCCATATAAAGTTCTACGACCCGTACTTGGGCTTCGTGGTCTTCATTCTTCAAAATTGCATATCACTTCTATAAGACCATTTTACAGCAAGTATTCAGACTTGTAATACGTATTGGGTTTTATCTGACAACTTTCCAGAAACTCCTCCAATTATGATCCTCAAGGCATAAAGCTCAACCACGACCTGTATAAAATTCCATAGTTCGTATGATAGTTCATGGATACTATTTCAAAAAATAGTCCCTTCATTAAATCTCAACCACGAAACCACTCTACGCTCATCAAAATTTCCACAGCCTATAGAGTGCTTCGTACATCATAAAAAATCCAGCATCTGCAACACTTTTCCCAAAATGCCAAATCCTCTAATCCAAACCAATAAACATAAAAACACATCAAATCCACTAACATCACTTTGAGAACACACAAAATTCCAAGTTTTAAGCATAAAAAATGCTATTTGTTGACAGTGTACCAATACCCTCAACTTAAATTGTTGCTTCTCCTCAAGCGACAGACTTAATCTACATAAATAGTATAGTAACACACAGACCTCAATCTAATGGCATACATTATCTCTAGATCAAGCACTGATACCTACACTACTCACCAATGCATATAATCTAGTCATCAAACAAACCAATGTAGATCAATACATGTGATAGTGCAAGTATGACAAGTAAGGTAATTGTAGATAAGCAACAATCACTGAAATAGACTAAAATCAACAATGTGATGCAAGTTCCCTCACAAAAATAAGTCCCATATCCTACTCATGACAATATTTTCATATTCAATGCTTGGGACTAAACAAAATTACTTACACTTACACCATATATTCAAACACCATGCTCAATACCATATATTGCCTCAATACTCACAACTATAACCTTCAACTACTTGGACTAGGATAACTATAGGAATTTCTTGGCTTGTAACGTAGGTGCAGAGGACTTTGGTATGATGTTTTAGGAACATAGTGACTAATGGTCATCTTTGACACTGCATTATTCTACAATTTTTCCCCACTACCCCTATTATTTTAAGCTCATTTTTCCCTTCTCCTATTTTAAACCTTTCTAGGTGCCTTACTCTCCTTTTATGTCATTGCCTTTTATTTTCACATTCGTTTTCTTTTAACTCCTTAGTTAGGCATCGATTAATGATTAGTCTCTTTGTGAAATCTATAATTGCATAGCCATGAAGTTGAATGCCTTGATGCTCTTATTTGTTGTTGGTTTCTGAGGTTTAGCTCCTTGTGGCTGTGTGTTCCACCTTTTGGTATTTTGGAGATTGATTTCTAGGTCTTAATGTTGAAAAAGAGAGTGGATTTTAATGTTCACTAGTTGTTTGTTGTTTTAGGTAGTGATTGAATATTGTTGAGGCAGATTTAAGAGTGATTATTGTTAAAATAAAGCTGAGAATGTATGTCCATCATTTGTTTGAAAAAATGCCTCTATAAAATCTAAAATTTAAAGATGATTACTATTGCTACCTGAGAACACGGCTGTTGTACCACAATTGCGTTACTCTAGGAAGCCTTCAACCTTATGCGAACACAATTAATTTTCCATGAACACAAAGGTTGGGTATGTTCTAAACTCCGTGAATGCACTATAGTAATTGCAAACGCAAAATGCAATATGTTACCACATAAGAGTAGCAACATTTCACTACTTGATCCAAACTATATTCAGTTGATTCGTGATTCTAAATCCATGACTTTTAACATAAATAAGATGCACTTCTCATATGGTTTAGATAGTAGGTCAAACTAGGTAAAAATAGGTTTGAACAATATACATTTCGTTCAGCTCCAATCCTGCTAGAGGTGAGAAAAGAAGACTAAACGTCCAGGATTCAATATGCTATATTAAGGAGTTAATTGGAATCAAACACATCATGGCAACCGAACTCGGTGTTAATGCCTTAGAAATCAACTATAGTGAGGAGATTCGTGTCGAGGTGCCAAGTGATCATCTCAGGGAGTCCATCCTCTCTCTTTTTACTTTGTGGTAGTACTGTGAGGTCATAGTATAGTTATATTTGGGGGTGCTCCTATGATTTGAACAAATTTAATTACTTATTTTAACCATGGCACGCCCTTCATGGGCTTGTATATATTGTGCTTAGGTTTAGGCATTTTAGTAGATTCAGTAGCTTCTTATTTTTCTTCTTAATGATATGTGTGATTGATGGTTCCCTATGATGGATTAGGTGATGACATTTTTAAGGGAAAATTATTTATTGGTGTGTGAGTGTGTGTTTGCAATCGAGTGTTTTTGTGAAGTCTGAGTAGCCATTGACTCTTGTTGGGCTATATATTGAGGATTGTGACTTTTTTGGTACTAGCATATTTAGTTAAGTATTGTGGATTGTGAAAATATGTACCCCTCCAATTTTTGAAGGAAAATGGCTTTGGGATTAATTTGAGACAACACTATGACTCTTTTTGTGACTCTTACTTACTAGATGGGTATATGTGAAAAATGAGTCCCTTGTACTTTACTCGGAAGCTAAATTGATCCTTTCTTGTTTAATTTGCATGTCATTGTGTGTTGTGAGTTTTTATTTTGTTCCTTGTGTGTACTTATATCATCTAGAACTTGCCTTGTGGGTCTTGATAAACTTTGGTAGGGAAAATGATCTTAGACATCCATTTATTTTAATTGAGTCCACTTAGCCTAAACAAATAACATATGCATTGATTTTTTCTATAGTGTCCCTTTTGAGCCTAATCCTTTCAATTATCAATCTTAATTACAAGCCTTTTGAAACTATATCCCTCTTTTGAATCCTTATTCCTCCTTGAGTTTCGCATGCTTGTGATAGATGAGGCTTTAAGCCAAAGTTGGGGGTGATGTAGGAGAATAAAGAAGGGTGTCTACCACTTGGGGGCTTGTGAAAAGAAAAAGAAAAATAAAAATGAATGGAGGAATGAAATAAAAAGAAAAAGAGTGCTTTCAAAATGAAAAGAAAATTAAGAAAAAGTGCTTGAGTGAAAAGAATCCTCCTAAGTATTGAAAAGTGTTTGCAAGTGGGGCACGTAATTTAAAAAAAAAGTGTTAAGTGCCATTGGTGTGTGATGCAAAAAAGAAAAAGTGGACAAGTTTAAAAAGAATGAATGTTGTTTGTGAGACTTAATGAGGATTAGTCAAATTGTATCCAACACTACCCCTTAGCCTAAATTGCAACCCTAAAAAGCTCTTTGACATTTCAAACCAAATGAAATTGAGCGAATGTTGATTGAAAATATAGAAAAGCCTATGGTGTGGCATTTGGGTACAAAAGATGTATATTTGTTGAGTGTGTGTATTTGATTCCTTGTCCCTTGTTCATTGTAAATACTTGGGTGTCTTTTGGGTACTTTCTTTCTTTTTGTGAGTACATACAAATTGGCATGGATTGGTGACATGAATGCATCTCTAAATTTGACTCAAATGGAACTTGCTAGTTCACTAGGAGTTTAAGTCACTCCTTGTGAATTTGTGTTGTCACTTGGTCATCCTTAGAAAATGTTCCTTGATTTTAAAATGATGCTTTTGAAATTGGAGGGAGTCACTTGATAGCATCCTCAGACTTGTGCTAATTGTTGGTACCAACCATTGTCATGATCATGTTTTGATTGTTGTGAAAGTGAATTGGGATTGTGTTCTTGAGGATAAGTAAAGTCGTAAGTTGGGGTTATTGATGAGTTCATATCTTTCACTCATTTCTCACTCTTTTCTTATGATTTGTATTGTTAATCTCATAACTTGAAGCTAATTGTGCTTTGAATGGTGTGTGATACAAATACATATGGTTTAGATTTGGCCTTGCTAAAAAGAATTGAATATCAAAGCTGAATTTGAGCAAAGAGGAGCTAAAATGCACAAAATGGTACCTAGAAGCAGATACACTCCATGAACGCGGCCTTCAGGCCCACAATCACGGAGTCGTGACATGTAGAGAAGTGCGAACATGCTAGTCCAAGGTACGGAGGTAGAACTTAAGTGGGCACAACCTCTACGATCATAGAATGTTGTAGTGGCCAGTGTATAGTTCAAAAATTCACCATTTTCAGTCCCAAAATCACATATTCACTTCTGCCCCTTATTCTTCATATATCATTCAAAAATAGACGCAAGAAGATACACACATTCTTGAAGAAGAGGAACACACCTTAGGGTAGATTGTAGTTTAGGGTGATGATTTAGAGCAAGTTTTCTATAGATTCTTATATGGATTGAAGAGTGTGAGCTTCATTTGTAATATCTTTAACTCACTCTTTCTTTCCTTGTTCTTGAATGCTAAAATTGTAGATTTAATTAAAGCTTGTTTATTGATTTATATGTGAGTCTTGATTATTTCTCTTTCCTTTATGTTTAGTTGATGATTTACTTGCAAAAATCAAGAGGTTTTCTCCCAAATTGGTTTAATTACTTGAGTTGATTTTTGGGTTCTTGCATATCTTCTTTTTTACCATAGATTTGAGATAGGTCCTTAATTCTAGATTAATTCTTCAATTATTGCTCTAGCAGGCTTAGTTGAGAGGGAGATTGCATAATGTTATAGGTTTATAAGTTGAGATCCTCAAAAGGGACACAATGACTAAGGTCTTGGTGCATTGCTTTTTGGTGTTCAAACCAGGCGTGTCTTTGAGCATCCTGTGTTAGAGGGCTTAGTTAGCTCTTACGAAACATCATTCCCTTAGCTGGGGTGATTACAAGCAACATAACCTATCTATAAGGATAATTTGAGGCTAAGTGTAATGGTTCGATGATGTTCTGATGGATTCCCATATTCCATATCATTTCTCCCTTGCTTGATCAATCCTTACCTAATTGTTTGTAAGAGTAGTGCTAGAAAAGTTCCTCCCCCTCCCCTGCCCCCAAATTTAGTTAAAACTCTTTCTTGGTACTCACTTGCCTAGTCAAAATCTAGTAGCAATATGTACTTGCTCCACTCATTCACTGACACATGATCCCTATGGGATTCAAAGACGACTTCGAAAGATGGGTTACATACAGATGACGACCACCCCTTCTGCCTTTGGGTGGTCGAGTTGAGCGACATCACCCTCTATAACTCATGGAAGTATCCATGACCCATAGTGTGCCTCGTAGTTTCTCAAAAAATCAGCATCTGCAACACTTTTGCAAAAAAAAAAAAAGCCAAATCCTATAATCATGGAAAAAAAAACAAAAAAAAACACATCAAACCCACTAGCATCAATTTGAGAAAACACAACATTCCAAGTTTTAAGCATCAAAAGTGCTATATTTTGACAGCACATCATACTTGGAACCAATAAAAGCACATATCATGAATATAGATCTTTACCATTCCAATTATAATATAGGATGCCTCATCCACTCCTTGCCTCTATTGGAGAGCATAAAAGTGATTGTGGCATGGAGCACCTCATTGTTGAACATCTTCCTCCCTTTGATCACCATGAGCACCTTGTCCTTGAGGACGAACATCTCTACCCTTGTTTGGACAATCCGCAATCTTGCGGCCCAAATCCTATAATATACAGATGATGAACACCTCTTCTGCCTTTGGGTGGTCGAGTTGAGCGACATCACCCTCGACACACCCTCTACAACTCATGGAAGTATCCATGACCCATAGTGTGCCTCGTAGTTTCTCAAAAACTCAGCATCTGCAACACTTTGCAAAAAAAAAAAAATCCAAATCCTATAATCTTCGAAAACAAACGAAAAAAAAACACATCAAACCCACTAGCATCACTTTGAGAAAACAGAACATTCCAAGTTTTAAGCATCAAAAGTGCTATATTTTGATAGAACATCATACCTTGAACCAATAAAAATTACACATCAAGAATGTAGATCTTTACCATTCAGTTATAACATAGGACACCTCATCCACTCCTTGCTTCTATTGGAGATCGTAAAAGTGATTGTCGCATAGAGCACCTCATTGTTGACCATCTTCCTCCCTTTGATCACCATGAGCACCTTGTCCTTGAGGACGAACATCTCTACCCTTGTTTGGACAATCCATAATCTTGCGGCCCATTTTTCCAAACCCGAAGTAAGCATCCATGTCTTTGTAGCATCTACCACCAAGACTTTTACCACACCTTCCACACCTAGGAGTGATTTGGCCACCATTACCACCTTAAGCTCTTGGGTTGGGCACACTATCATTTGGTAATCTTTGACCTCAGGCATAAGAGGACCCTTGGGCTTAGAACTTGTGGCCTTCTTTGAAGCGACCACCCTTGGTACCTTGGAAACAACTATCATATCGAGCCCTCTTGGAATATCCACTCCTCTTCTTTCTAAGATTTTCCCTTCAAGTCGCTTGACATACATCATAAGCCAAAACAAGTCCATATATCCTATGAGCATGGCGATGTAACATCTTTATTGATCAAGTCAGACATTCCCGACATGAACTTGTGTATCCTTGCCCTAAGGTCAGCAGCCAAGTGAGGAGCATACTTAGAGAGGTTGTTGAACTTCAGGGAATACTCCCTAACACTCCTTGAGAATTGCTTAATGTTCATAAACTCTGTCATCTTTACCTCCCCAAGCTCCATGGAAAAGAAATGATTGAGGAAGGAGATCTTGAATTCCTCCCAAGTGATAGGCTCTTCAACTTCTCTCTTACCCATTAATTGAACAAACCACAATTGATAAAGGCCTTTTAGTTGATAGGATGCAAGTTCCTCCTTCTTCTTCGAATTAACCCATATAAAGTCAAGACATTTGTACACCTTATCAATAAACTCTTAGGGGTCTTCTTCAACTTTGAAGTTATAGAACTCCAAAGAATTCATTCTAATGAAATTTCCCATCCTTAAGGTGGGAATAGGAACATGAGGATCTTGAACTCCTTGACCACATCATGGTACTCGACATGGGTGACCCTTTCTTCTGCTTTGGGAACTTGACAGAGGGCCTGGTTCATCCTCCATAGTGGAAGCTCTTTGAGCCGCTCGCCTTTGAGGCAAGATCTAGAAGAGCAAAACACTATCCATTAGAATAAGGTAAACCTTAATTTAAGTTTAAAAAACTACTTAGAATATGAAGAGGAGAGTCATACCTAAAATGCCTCAAAGCCTTTTATTCATAGTTATGGTGCACTTCAAAACCATGAATAAAACACTACCTGATGCGGTATGTTAGATTTTTGAGGACCATTTAAAATGCTAGTTCATTGGTACCATACTTTGTCACAACCCAAGCCTAGGGCCTAGCCATGACACAACGAATGGAGAATCCGAAGAAACATCAAACAAGCCTCTTAATTATACATAACACATCCTTTGTTGTGGAAGCATAAGTTAAGGAAAATAACATATAATTTTGAGGGAAAATGAGCCTTTGGACTCACTCTATGAGGGTGTTGTAGGGAAGAGGATTAGCATGGATCACATAGCAGATGAAGTCTGAGGGGTGGATACGTTTGACTCAAGCTATGGGGGTAATTAGGGACATGGGAAATTCATCTCATCCATACGACAACTATTCTACACATAAGGGGGAGTAAGAGACTAAGGGAGTCCTTCATAATACATAGTATAATAAGAGTCGGGCTCAATACATGCATATCTAAATAGCCAATAACACTCTAATACAAATGGCATGGGGGCCAAGACATCTCTTGACTTCACCCTCAATAGATAGTATCCATATATATAAAAGTCTAAAAGGAAATAAAGTAAATAGCTATTGTCCCCGAGTGTAAAAGACTCACCAAAAGTGATCTTCAACCAAATCATCTAACCATGTTGAAGAGGAGGATGGATAGGAGCTCCGATCCCTTCATGGTTAGATCATGTAGGCAAAAAGTATGTGTTAGTACTTAGAATATACTAAGTATGCAGGGTGTGATGCAACAAAGAATACAAGTCTTAATCAAGCAATCTACATAATCATAATCAATGGGTAAAACTCAATACGTCATGGATGCTCAATGTCTTAATTATAATATACATAAGGAATCATCAAATCATATAACATATCATACATAGATGTGAAGGGTCTGTAACAAACACATAAAACCAAGAAAGCTACTTCTTGGAATCCCGATGTTTACTCCACACTAGACTAGAAAAGATCCACTTTGACAAAGTAAACCAAACACTTACCTTATAGGAACTCCCCCATATTGGAAAGCACTTCATCAACACCTTAAGGGAACACCACTCTTTTTGGTTAACTTATGATAACAACCTTACGTGAATACCACCCATTTCAGTGTTTAACTAACGTATGTCGTATGGGAATACCAGTCATTTTGGTCAACCATGCAATATGAGCTATATGGATCCATTAGCTAATTCACAAACCTATGGTGGCAACATAGTTATAATATAATGGTTATCTACCAAGGTCCTCTTGGTGCTAGGTTGCAATCCCAAAGAATATTCAAATCATACTTGTAGTCATAATATACAAAGCATCATAATATCATAATAATGTCATGGAGTATCTCATAAAACCCAAGCTTTATAATACTAAAGAATAGGGTTTCATATTATTCACAAGTTTTACAATATTCTTATATCTCATAATATGCATAATAGTCCATTCAAAATTTATATCATTCATAGTTTGCATAACCTTGCCATAAGGCCCTCAACATCATCGAATCTTGGCATACAAATTTAATCAAATCATGGTGGGTACATGTATATAGGTTTAAAACCATGCAATTTAATATAAAAGACTTGGAAAGAGTAAAATAAAACCATTTATACATTATTCAAAATAACCCACCATAAGCATAACAAGACTTAGCTAGGTATCATCAACTCTCATAAAATTCATAAGTTTCACATGGTTTTTCAATGTATAATCATGTACAAAGGAGGAGCACCATAAATCTCTTCATAACATTATCATATCAAGGAGTTCATTAGACATCCATTAATATCCATAAATTTCATGTAGTTAAAGAGGCAAAATGGTTGGACTTGTCAAAGAAAGATAAATCAAACCCACATACCTTTGTAACTAAATGAAGGAAAAATCTAATTTAGAGATGAAGAAACCAAAACCTTAGCTTGAACTCTCCTTTGAGAACCTAGAAGAACTTGGGATGAGTTCATGACATAAAGTATTTTAAAATGAATGGGAATAGGATAGATTAGGGTTGCAAAAGGGCTGATACAGGGTCTTTCTAGGATATTAAATGTCGTAGTATAGCATAAGGGTTATAGGAAATGTCAAATTTACCCCTTAAATTTCTTGTCGAACAGGACCACGAGACACTATTTACGATAAGATTTAGACTCTTAAAAACCCTCTCTAATCCTCAACCTATGTCAAGACTTATGGCTCATAAGTTTATCTGTGGACCGTCTGATAGTTCATATACTTAACTTTAACAATTTGTATTTTCACCAAGTTTGGCCAATTCCACGAGCCCATGTTATGGCTCGTAGGCTTTTCAACTGACCTACTGGTACTCAAAAAATTTCTAGATTTTATTTCTTAGGAACTTTTATACCCTCCAACATTTACGGTATTACAATACCACAGTTGAATGGTTTGAGCCTACTAAACTAGGCCGGAGTATAGGCTTATTATAGGACGCCTTACCTAGGGTTTGGGATATTATAGATAGATTGAGGATAGCTCTGAGTCAGCATCAGAGGTTATATCGACTATGAATATCAATTTTTACTACTTGAGATTGGGAATACAGTGATTCTAAGGGTGTCACCTCTTAAAGAAATCATGTGGGTCAGAAGGATGTAAGCATAGCCCTAATATATCAACCCTATTGAGGTTTTGAAATGGGTTGGACCAATTGCATTTGAGTTAGCCTTACCTATAGCTTGTTCTTCTATATATTCTACCCCATATCGATGTTTCACTAGTTTATTCCAGTTAAGTTATATTTACTTCAACATGATTTCGTGGAGTGAAATGATTGTCTGACATTGTTAAGGGAGGTTTGGGTGGTGGATATTCTAGAGGTTATTCAGAGTCTGTTGTATCTATTTTGTGTCTGTCGGACTGACTACATTACTGTCTTGATAAAATTTGGTGACTTATAAGCACAGGTGGCTACTATCATGGTTCTTGCCAACAGTTGATTGTTAAACGTTATAGAATAGGGCTTGATGGTAATAGCTACTAAGGATCATGTTTGAGAAATGATACATGGATGTCTAGGTACGAAGGGAGGTACTGTGAGTCATTTGAGTGGGTGACCTGTTGGGTAATTGCTGCAGTTAAGTGTTTAGTGGTGATGCTGGGTGGATTGGGAAGAAAGGGAAAGGGGTTTTAGCCTTGTGTGTAGATGTGAGCATATTGGCCATAGTCCACCATTTTCAGTTAGCCTTTGGGCCGTTTGTGGTTTATTATGGGAAGGGTACTGAACTATTATGGGATACAAAATGTTTTTATAGATGATATACTCGTAGTGTCGACTAGAGCCTACAGGTTATGCCTACAATCGTACTTTCACGGACGAAAGTCTTACTAGTGGGAGATATTGTAGTGACCCTCCAGGATATTTCTGTATTTCTGTGGCTACTTTGTTGATTTGAGCTTTTTTATGATGATCACAAACCTTTTATGGCATATTGGGTTTGTTGGAATGGATGTAGAAGGTTTTGGTTGAGAATTATGCGAGTTAACAAGAAGCTATAACTGTGGAAATAAGATTTTTGACAAAACCCTAGCAAATGTCCTCATAATAGGATTCTGACGATTTCATAGTTGTAAAACAACTGATTTAGGCTGGTAGGGTGGTTGGTTCGAGGATGGAGAGTCCCAATAGAAATTTGAGCCAAAAGTTGCAAATTGAGTTCAATCGGAAGCTAAAAAGTGTGTTTTTGTAAAACCTAGCTAAACACAAGCAAAATAGAAATCTGATGGCATGGTTAGCTCTAGGAAAAAGGAAATAGTCTAGATTTACCCTTTATAAGTTGATGGGGGTATTCAATTGCATTTTGAACCCCTCAATTCTTTAAGCTAAAATTAACTCGGAAGAAGTGGAATCCTCTTTTTTGCATAGGATTCTTCATTAGATATTCTGATCGCGGGATTGAATAGGGAACATCAAAATTCATATAGTTACAATATTTATTTATGTAAAACAGACATCAAATGATCCAAGAATGCCCCAGTGCTACTTTTTGGAATTGTTGGTGCCAACAGTATGCCCATATGCCCCCACACATGTCCGTGTGGCATGGGACAGTCACATACGCCCACATTTGCACCCACTTGGCATGGCATGGGGTAGTGCAACCAAGACTATAAAAGGTTGGCCACGGAGCAATTCAAGGAAAAACTTTGAAAAGTTATAAGTTAAGATCCGTAAGTCCAATTTTAGTGATTCAACCGTCCACGTGACTTAGGTTTTCACATGGAACATTATGGTGAAGTTTGATTCAGGATTTGGCAGGTATTTCAAGGTAAATTCACTATTTTAGCTTATTGCCTTCTCAAAATTTATGAAAATTTATGCATTGATATCTTAACCTATTCTTGACAAAATTAAATAAAACTTGAGTCTAAATTTTTCTACGTTTCAAGAGGACTGCGTTGGTATGCTGGGTATTAACTGAAATTGTTCAATTTTCATAAATTTTGACTATGAACATTTTGAAAAGAATGCTCTCTTGATAAAGTTTTTATTTCTATTTTAGGCTTTTCCTCGTTCTTATAGAGTCCATTTTCAGCCACATTTTTGGCTTTAGGCACAGGGTGACATGGGGATAAGTTTTTGGATTTTTTTTAGGATTTCAAGCATGGCCCTTTTTTTTCCCCCTATTTTAGGTCTAATTGATATAATTTCACTCATTTTTAAGATGTTATGACCAATGTGACCACATTGACCTTATGAATTATAATTTAATAGTTGACCAATTTTGGGAAGTGATTAGGAGGGGAAAATCTTGGTTGGATTAATTATGGATGTGAGAAATCATCTGTCAGGTATGCTACGCTTTCGCAAAACCTCAGGGTAACTTGAAATGCATGTGTATTTGAGCTGGAATGTATAAATATGTACTCTTTATGTGATGAATTATAACACGTGTTGTGTATAGCTAGGTTTGCTCTTTGTGTGTGTATATATATCATTACTAATAAGAGGGAATAAGCACACACATCTCCGTCAATGTGTGTGCTTCCCTGTAAATAATTACTAATTTTGAGGCATTTCTATATGACATAGCTGCTTTGTCTGACAGCTCTAGCCTGACATTTTGTGTTGTATGTTGGTTCAAACCTCAATAGGGGTACTTTAATTTTGCTAATGTGTAATTTTGTAAATAAATGAAAATTCTGGGGCACTTCTAACTAAGATAGTTGGTTGGTCCGATGGTTGGAACTTGGCATTTTGTGTTGTATATCATGGGTTTACGCCTCCTCAACAACACTGTTAATTTGCATCATTTTTACATAGGCAACAGAGGCCCAATAATTTAACCAAAAATTTGATTGACTCTCAAAATTTTGTATAGCACAACCTAAAATTAGAACAAAATATGTAATATATATTATTTAAAATTAATACAAAATTATATTATAAGTCGTAATAATTAACAAATTGTTTTTTTTAAGAACATATATAAAAAAATCTATCAATGTCACATAAATTGAGTTATAAAATAACATATGTGGGCTCATGCCTGATTAATTTTTTAACCAAACTAGATATTGTCTCCATTTTTATTAATGGCTCCTATTTATTTCAGCCAAAAAATAAATTAAATTTATAAATTTTGTGATCTTGTATTGAACATATGTCAAACTATTCGACTCAAAAGTACTATAAAATAGTTTTTTATCTTGTGGAAACATGTTACGTGGAAAATTAAATTCTAAAAGTTACCAAAACAACAAAAGGGATATAGAGACTTTCGTCTTGAGATAAACTAAAAAAAAAACAAATTAGAATGACTGAAATATCATATTTAGATGAACTAAAAAAAAGACAAACAAATTAAAGCAAATCAAATATCATATTTTAAAATTTAAATTTATTTATACGAATAAAAGTGTAAAAATAATCTAACATGTTTACTGGATGATATGGGATACCATTACTAGTGTGTATGTGTGTGTGTGTGTGTGTGTGTGTGTGTGTGTGTGTGTGTGTGTGTGTGTGTGTGTGTATATATATATATATATAT
>JAOTQR010099480.1:0-29401 GCA_025774065.1 Solanum ossicruentum | reverse complement strand
CAAAATTCATACTTTTCATATTTAGAATATAGCCTCTCCTCCCTCAATCTTTGCAACAAAACCATCTAATGAGCCCTATGCTCCTTGTCAACACAAGAATAGATCAAAATATCATCAACAAATACCACAAAAAATGAATCAAAGCAGGGTTTGAAAACCCTATTCATAAGGTCCATGAAGATGGCCGGTGCATTAGTCAACCCAATAAGATATCACAACAAACTTATAATGCCTATACCTAGTCTGGAAGGGCGTCTTGGGAATATTGCAATCCTCACCTTTACGTGATGATATCCAGACCAAAGATCAATCTTAGAGAAATGGCTATCCCCTTACAATTAGTCAAAAAAATCATCAATTCTTGGAAGAGGATACCTATCCTTGATGGTGACCCTATTGAGTTGCTGGTAGTCAATACACATCCTAAGGGACACATCCTTCTTTTTCACAAACAACACTGGTGCACCCTAAGGTGATTGGCTAGGCCTAATAAATCCCTTCTCCAACAAGTCCCTCAGTTGTTCCCTCGACTCCTTTAACTCCACTAGAGCCATACGGTATGGGGGAATAGATATTGGTTGAATATCGGGGAGTGGGTCTATACCAAAGTCTATTTCCCTTTCAGGAGGAACACCTGGAAGGTCATTTGGAATGACATCAAGAAACTTATTTACAACCAAAACCGACTCTATAGGACGAACCTTGGACACCACATCACTAACCCTCACAAGATGGTAAAGACACCCCTTATAGATCAACTTACGGGCTTTAATACAAGAGATGAACCTACCCTTGAACATGGCATCATGACTTTAACACTCAAGGATAGGTTCATTTGGATATTGGAATTCGACCCTATGGGTTCTACAATCAATAGAAGCATAGTATGCATGCAACCAATCCATCCCAAGAATGACATCAAAATCAGCCATGTCCAATTCAACAAGATCATAAGGCCATTTTATGCAAGATGCAAATAGGTCAACTTCTATAGACTTTTCTAGCAACAACAGATGAACAAATAGGAATAGACACCTCATATAAATCGTGCAATAATTCAGGCTCAATATGGAACTTTTTTGCCAACAAAGGGGGTAGCGAAGCAAAGAGTGGCACTCGAATCAATCAATGCATACATATCAAAGTCAAAGATTTTTAGCATACTGCTAACAACATTGGGGACCTCATTAACCCCTTGCCTCCGATGCAAAGCATAAAATTGATTGTGCCTTAGGGCACCATCTTGTCGGCCACCTCTCCTTAAAGGAATCGTTGTTAGCATCTTCTGGATGAACCTCCTTCCTCTTGTTGCAATTTCGAGGGAACTCTATTTCCTTATGCCCCATTTCCCCACAACCATAACAAGCACCGCTATCCATCAAGCATGGGCCACCATGACCCTTACCACACTTTGGACATATATCAATAAGAACCATACCCCTAACACCTTGGGCCTTCAAAAAATCATTTTCAACCCTCTTTTGAAATCCATGAGAAGACCCTTGGCCTCAATGGAATCGGCCACTCTCTTGGAACTTACCCTCAAAACGAGGCCTTTTAGCCTCATGAACGCTTTTTTACCTCAATTTCTCCTCTTTCATTTGTTCGGTATAGGTCATCAAACATGACAAGTCCATTTCACTAATCGACATGGCGGACCGACACTCCTCACTAACCAAGTCAGAAACACCCATCACAAATTTGTTCATTCTCGACCTTTGGTCAACAACCAAGTGAGGAGAAAACTTTGAGAGTTGGGTGAACTTGAGGGCATACTCCCTCACACCCATAAAACCTTGTATCAAATTCATAAATTCCATAAAATTAGCTTCCCTAAGTTCAAGGGGAAGAACTGATTATGGAAGGACACCTTGAACTCCTTCCATAGAACCACATTGTTGGCCCCTTTTTTCTCCTTCCATTGGTTGTACCATATTTGTGACACCCCTTAAGTTGGAAGGCCGCCAACTCCACTCTATCCTCTGACCTCACACCCATGACTGATAAAATCTTGTAGACCTAATCAATGAACTCTTGAGGGTCCTCACTCACCTTTATCTTATGGAATTCTAGGAGATTCATTCTCATGAACTCTCTCATTCGAGAAGCCGGTATAGGAGCATGAGCGCCTTGGGCCTCTTGATTGGCTTGATTAGCCACAAATTGTGCAAGCAAGGTGAGAGCATCCCTAAGCTCTCCATTGGCCGATTGCTCCTCGGGTGTGCGAGCTCATCTTCCTCTTGTATTTGGCATGATCTACCATAGAAAAGGACAATCGTTAGGGGGAGATACTTACTTTAACTCTATAGCACGACTTAGAACATAAAGAAGAGAAACATTTTCTACAACGTCTCATAGCCTCCTATTCATATTTGTGGTGCACAACACAACCATGAATAAGACTCTAATCAACGCAATGTGTTGGACTCTGAGGATTTAACAACCTAGTTCTCTGATACCACCTTTGTCATGACCCAAGCCTAGGTCCTAGACGTGACCGGTGAATAGGGAACCTGAAAGAACCCCAAACAAGCCTCATAGCATATCATAAAACATCCTTGGTCATGGAAGTAATTAAAATGAAAATGAGAGATAAGCATAAACAAGGGAATTGGGAATAAGGGTAAATTTCCATATCATAACATCAAGAAGCAAGAGAGTCAAGGCTCATAGCATAGATACATAACATGTCCAACAAAACCTCTACTACATAGATAAGAGTGGGGTCCAAGACAAGCAACTGGGATAAGCCTCATAGACAAAATGTTAATAAAAGAAAAGTAGTCTTAGCTACATAGAAAGTGATCTAAGCAACGTCCCCAGAATAGAGGACTAACCACAAGCTTGAGAATCAATCGTACTATCCACGTGGTGGAAGAGGATGATCAAGAGGTACACCAGTTCTTACATGGTGATGTCATGTAGGTATAGAGTATGCTTAGTACATTTGAATGTACTAAGTATATAGGATGTAATCCAATAAGTGACAGCAACAAAATCGAAATGCATAAGCATAGGCAATGAGTACATATAACAATACGGCATGTATGAAAGATGATCATAGTAACCATACTTATATGGATCATAAAGTAAGTGTAAGGAGTGATCATTCTTTGTGCAATCCAAGGCCTACCACCACCTTGGATAGGCGCATGAGGTACAAATCCCTTCATGAGATTGATGGAGTACAAACCCCCCAACAAGGTTGATAGAATACAAACCCCCCAACAAGGTTGATGGGTACAAACCCACAACAAGGTTGATGAGTACAAACCCCCAACAAGTTTACCTAAGCCTACCACCCCTCGAGCTAGGCGATAGTACCAACCCCTCAACAAGGTTACTGAGGCCTACAACCCCTGAGCTAGGCCTAGTCATCCCCAACACTATAGAGATAATATCATGTATATGTATATATATATATACATACACACTCCTTTCATCATCATATACGTGCATTCCTTTTCATAAAATATTGCGTGAGTGAACCTAGGGATTGAGTCTAGAGCTTTGACTTGAGATTGTTGATTGATTATGATATGAGCATAATGGTAGGTTGATAAAACATGATGGTCATGTGACTATTCATATTTGAATTCTAAAGATTGGTCTAATTGATCTACCTTTTAATGATTAGTCTAATCTCTCTAAAGTATATGATTCATAATTTATTAGATGATCGATAGGCCAAAAGCCCCGATTTAGTAGAATTGATGGATTACTGAGAGTCCTTATTAAACTAATTGATCTGATTAATTAAGATGGATTGTATTATAAGTATTAAGTCATGGGATGAATATTGAGCACCAAAATAAGCAAGATTAAATCCAACTTGAACTTATTAACTACATCGCCAAACATAATGAGGATTGAACCGTTAAGTCAAATGTTTCCTCTTGATTGGTAAGTCCCTAAAATAATTGAGGACTTGATTGATTGGGTCCATTATGGATCAATTCATATTTATCCTGGAAAGTACTAAGCGATTATGGTAATATCAATAAGATAGTTGTACGATCACTGGCCCATAAGTGATTATTATCGGATATGAGAAACTCCCAAATAGGTTACATAGTGATAGTACTCTAACTTGATTGGGTCAGATTGATTTGGATTGTATTGATTGGTCATTGTCAACTCTTTATTCTTGCTTTAGATAGATATTTGACCTCTTAATTGAGCGTTTTTGAGTAATTGTTTTTCTACCTATATTTGTTTCACTCAACTATTATAGATATTTGTACATTCCATGTACTGACGTCCATTCGGGCCTATATCTTTTCATAATGCAGAGACATGTATTAGAGATCAATTGGCAGGTGTACCATTGAAAATCATTCTCCTTATTCCAGTTGATTGGTGAGTCCTACTCGAGTTTGGGGGATGCATATTACTTCATCTAGATTTAGAGTCAGACTTTTAAACTTGTTTATTTTGATTTGAGGTAACCATATGTCTGTCATAGTACAATTTAAATAGCTTAGATATAGATGTAACACCTTATGAAATAAGAAAAATATCTCTAGATTTGACCTTGTGCGTAGCGTATCTTCCCTTGTCCAGTTTGCAAATCCGAGATCGAATTTGCAATCAGTGCGCAAAATCGAGTTGGAAAATGGTCTCGACTCGACTTTAACTCAAAAAATGCAAATTATTTTTGTCCAAGTGAGCTAAAAATAGTGGGTTTTACACGCCCCTTCCACGACGCGATGTGGATGCAGAACCACACTTAAGAACTTTCCAAAAATTTATGAAAAGTCAAGGTTTTGCGAAAATGTGCTAAAAAGCACTAGTGCGCGTCATGCACTAGTGTAAGAAGTAGGCAGTTTTCATTTTTTGTTGGGAAGGAGAAATTCCGACCTTTCCCACACTCCATATCCTAAACTAAGTCAGTTTTAAGTCAAATTAAGTCCTAAAATATTTTCTTACACGCATTCATTCATTCAAAACCCTTCCAAGAAACATTCAAGTATAAAGAAAATCAAGAATTCTCTCCCACTTTTCAAGAAACTCCTTCCAAGGTATGTAAGGCCACACGAAAAAACTAATTTACTTTGAGAATACTTTAGAAAGCATATGGTACTTTTCATCCAACAAGTGTCAAGCCTTAGTTGAAATTGAGTTTATGTAAATCTTATAAAGTTTAGTAAAATTTCTTACATATGTTTAGATTCTTGATAAAGAATGATGGTTCTTGATCCTTTAATGATTATTTAGGGTATTGACTTCAAAATTTAAAGCTACACATGATTTCTTATGAGTTTTATATGGGTCTTATGAATACCCATAAAGTTTATAGTCAAGATCAGTTAAAGAATTCTTTTCTTGAATCATTCTTGCACTTTAGCTGAGAAAACTATATGTTAAAAGATATTTGAGAAGATAATAGATTTCAGTCAAGTAGAAGATTTCAGTGAAGAAGCTAAGAAAAGCTAAAGCTGGGCTAAGTCCCTGAAAGATAAGATTTCAAGAATTCATTTTTTAAAGGTTATGAGCTATATATCAACTTTTTGGGAGTAGTATTGAGCACCAATTTGGGTGAGAGTAGAATAAATTACTCAATCTCATAAACTATGTAGCTAGCCTAAGATAGGATCATACTATAATACCTTCCTCATTAGTGACTGAGATGGCCCAGTTTGGGACTCCCCTAGTTATTTGTCCCCTGCCCCGACAAAGTACGGGACAATTCTGGAACCGTGGGCAAGACGTTGTATCACCACGAAGCTCATAGTGATGGTTGTCGGTTATAGAAACTCCCCAAGCTAAGAAACTAAGTTTTACTTATTAGTTTTCAGTATGTTATTTTAGCATACCAGCCTTAATGATTATTGTTATTTAATTGTGATTATGTTTAGGTCTTTTGAAAAGCATTATGATATATTGTTTAAATGTTTTGGCCATCTTATATACCATACATACCACGTACTGACGTTCTTAGGACTTGCATCATTTTATGATGCAAACACAAGTAACCAAGTTCCTCAGCAGCCACTCCGTTGAGAACTTGATAGCTCCCAGATAGTGGTGAGGCCTCTTTCAGCCCGAGGCTCTTTGGTTCGTGTTATGTTATTTCAATTCTGGCTACTTAGGGTCTGTCTCAATAGTTTTTTCAGATAGATTTAGTAGAGGTTCCATAGACCATGTGTCAGTATTTCAGTTTCGGGTTCATTCAGTTATTTCTTAAAAGTTTTTGTATTTAGCTTATGCAGACAGTTTTAGATCATCTTATTGCTTTTATGGCTTTTTTGACTATTACCAAGTCTTTCGCTGAGTAAGTAGCCAGGCTAAGTGGTACGCTTGGGGAAAAAGTAGTTTTCTACTGTCGGCCACGTCCAGGGTGTAGGCTCGAGGCATGACAATAGACTTGATAGACTAGATTTGGGATTGATGGCTTGGATATTATCTAGCTAGTTTCTTTCATACTAGGCCTGTTGATTTATATTATCTTTACTTGAGATTGTCGACCTTTGTTTATCTTTAGTCTTCCACTAATATGATTATTGTTGAGTGAATGAACGTGATGAGGCCAAGTAGTTCGCTGCGGGACTAGCAATAGTTTCTGAGTGTCGGTCATGTCTAGGGTACCCTTCCTGGGCATGACACTTTCTCTATCAATTTTAACCAAAATGGAGCCTTTAAAAGAATGACTAGGTCAAAGAAAAGGGATTACAAGATGGAAAATACATCCTCACTATAAAAGTAACTACTGAAATACAGACAAAAGGTCTTAACTTTTTCATATACTAATTTTCAAACACGTGCGTTGCACATGTATATCATGCTAATTAGTATAAGTACTTTTAAAATATAGGCATATAATATGTTACATTGAATTTAAAGAGAAAAAAATACAAATATCATCATTATTATTATTGTAAGACAGATCATATGAAAATATCGTTATCAAATGAATTGCAAAAGTAATACTCTATTGACTTCAAATAAATGTGCTATTCTTATATTATATCAAGTATTAAACTTCATGAAGTTCCTTTTTATTAAAATTTGTTACAATACATAATTTAAATATTAACACTTTGATTGCCAAATATTTAATGTCTTATAGTTTCTGCTTTTTTTCTATATAAAAAAAAAATAGTCTCGACCTTTTTACAAATGCATACATATCAAGAGGTGAGGAAGTTGTTGTCGAATGAGAGTAGTGTTTTTTAAAAGTTGTAGAGATATTCAATCAACATATGCCTTTCGTAAAATGGTTAGTAAATCATTATCAATATCATAATCTACACCTACAAAAAAATAGTAATTATTCATTATAAAAAATAATTATTATTTAAATATTAAATTGATATATACAAATCATAATTACATGTATATGTACTTTTGTCTTCTTTATCTGATTCAAAATTATTAATTATATCATCTGTAAATTTTGACAAAATTTTGACAGAAGAAATATTTATTAAACTATGAAATATAACACAATCATTTGTGAGATTATAATAGTTTATTGTCATACTTCATGAAAAATACAGCTCTATTACATGAAGACAGATAATAAATGAGTGAATTTGCTAGAAGGAAAAAGAAAATAATATAATAAAACTCACATGTCAAGTAGCTGATCAATTTAAATGGGGTAATATATGGAGGCTTAAATTACTTTGACTTACCTCTAAATTAGCCTGCAAAAAAAAAACATATGATGTTAATTGCAAAATGGATTTTTTTTAATTTATGATTGACTCGGTTGATGGAAGCAAGCTATGTTTATCCTTGCTTATAAGCATAAAGCTCAAGAAATAAGCCAGGAAAAACTCACAAGCACCTCTAAGGTTGTAACTTTTGGCTAGCTTATGTCAATCCATTTACTTCTACGTCCTCATTCAAAATGCTTTTTCCCGCAAAAGTTTTTTAAAAAAAAAATAATTATGGAAGATAGAAAGAATTATATTAATATGATAGATTGATAAAGTGTTAAAAGTGCAAGGAGAAATGAAAAGTTAGAAGAGCATAGATAACTTATGATGTACAACTTCTTTAAACAATAATGCTAGCTTAATAAAATTAATTAAGATACCTTTCATTCTTTGGTATTCCATTTAATATACACAATAAATATTACAATCCCTTCAGATTATGAATAACTACTCGAATTCTCCGAAGCAAAGAGATGCTTGAGTGGATAGATTAGTTTTTGGAGGGATGAAGGCATTCCCATTAAATGGTCGACATATATTAAATAGTGCAAAAAATGATCATTTAATGGAAGGTTATGCATTATATCAAATATATGTATTTGATAATTTTGTGATTGATTTAGATTTGAAGAGGCAAAATATTTAACAGTAAAACTTTGATATGTAGATTTGATGAGGCATTTTATGATTCGGTTACTAAATTTTAAGTCACCAAAGAATTAAAGTGGAGTTACAGGAGTTACAACTTATATCATTATGTAATTAAAATATTAGTATAAAATTAAATTTCTATTTTTTATTTTGTTGAAGGGGTAAAATGATAATTCAACTTTGATGATAGGAGCTTCCCACTTTTAATTTTATATATATATATATATATATATATATATATATATATATGTGTGTGTGTGTGTGTGTGCGCGCGCGCGCGCGCGTGTGTGATGATTCTAAAAAACTTTAACTTCAAGTTTTTCATGCCACTCTTAATTTAGACTATTTATAAGTTATAACCAAATAATCATCTAAAGCCTGTTTCATACCATAAGTTCGCAATAGATTTCCTCACTCTAAGGTGGCTTATACAAGTAAGGATTAGAACTTCTTAAGCTTTATATTCTCACAAATAGATTTTCTCTCTTTGGAATTAAATGGATTGCTCTCAAGTAGATTCTTCACTTTTATGGCTAGGATAGTTAGAAATGAGAGATCATACCTCTATTTATACTACACCTTCTTAATGAATGGTGGAGAGAATGTCTCTAGAATACCTCACACGTTCTAGAGAGTCCCTACTCCTCTACTATTTTCTATACTCTTCCATAAAGTTCCATACATATTCCAGAGGCTTCCACATTCTTCTATCTGCTTCTAGAGAGTTCAATACTTCTCTAGAGTTCTCCAGATCATTCTAGAAAATTCTACACTTTCCTTGAATCTTTCAATTAAGGAAGGAACCCAACAATAATATACTAAGAACAATGAGGATTGCTCCAAAATCAATTGGTATTAATTGCATCAGGGCCTAATCACAAGGCCTTGCACCTATCAAAATCATTGAATCTACTGACATATCAGCTTTCGATGATTGGGAAGTGTACTCAGATGAAAAAGAAGAATAATGTTTCTATTTATTTCCTTAAATAAATTGCGCATAGAAAGTGTGCAGTGAAATGACCACCAAATATAGAAACAAAAATGAAACAATGATCTGTGTGATTGTAAAATTATAAATTTTCATCAGGCAGGCATGATGTTTATACAAGGCAGCAAGAAATCACAGTGAAAGACCATCTGATGTAACTTACTGAAAAAGAGGATTCAATTAAGAGTAAGGCCACCTCTGCAATAACAAACCCCAAATGTTGAACATTAGAAAATTCAATCCACAATTATTTGCGTAAGAAATTAATGTCAAGTAAATCCTGAACACTGAACATGTGCTTAGACTCCACACCTGAACCTCAAATCGAACATGACTTTGCAAGCTCCACGATGGACCGATCAGAAAGGTGTTTAAACAAAAACTCTAGGAACAGATTTAATGACAGGCTTGCAGTCAACTTCTCTAAGCACAATATAAATGTCTTTGCCTCCAGCATTAATACAAAGGTGAGGTTCTTCCATCTACATAATTTTTTTTAGAAACAGAACTCATAAAAACCCTATCGAGCTGATGAATAAACGTACTAACATGACTAAAACATTACTGTAACACACAAACACAAACTACTCATATACTAAATTCATATGACACGCTTTTCCTGTCAAACCTATCCGAAAATATGGGGCTTTTAAAAGAAAGAAAGATATGTAAAAGAGAAGGGATTACGAGATGCAAAACTAAATCCTTACCATAAATAAAGTAAAAATTCAAGTAAATAACCAACTGAACTACTATATAAATTCTCGCTGAAGTTCCATTTGAGCTAACTTATCAATATCATATTTTCTGCAATTTCAAACTATCTGCATCTCCAAAATCACTCTAAGAAGAAGTCTTCCATTACAATAGTTGCCATGCTTCACTCTTTGAGAGCCGAAATTATTATAAATTTTCAATTATGCTAGATTAATTTAGTATTTTAAAACTATAATCTTGATATTCCAACAATTATAAAAAAAAAATAATCTACATTACAATTTATTTCTCATATCAATACTCTAGTTATTAATTATTTTACATCCCTCTTATTTACGACTATTAATTTGCCTTGACGAGAAACTTTTAACACCTATACACACATCACAGATTTCAATAAATCTACTTTTCTAAGCTACTCTCTCCGTTCTAAAATAAATATCATTCTATGAAAGGATTAGTGCCCCTAAACTTCTAGCGTACCAGGTTCAATGAACACTACTAATGAGTTTGCGAAAGCAGTAATGAAAGGAAAACAACTTATAGTGAAAAAACTCCTTGCTCAAGGGAGAAACAACCACTATCTACACTAATAGGATTTCAACAATTTCACTAACATCAAACGAGCAATGTTCAACTTACATTCTTTCAACACACTCAACTCTCAAGAGTTAAACCTACTATCAACCAACAACTCTCACGAAGAAACACAAAACCACTTCTTACAATTTTTGTCACTAAACAAAGACTCTAAGAAGATTGTCAAACAGACTTGCACAATCAAGAAAACCTAACTCTAGATCTTGTTTGAGTGTTATTCCCAAGTGCCCATGCTTTTATTGAATGCTCTCGTTGATTTCAAATTGCAAAAGTTGTGTCTTCTATGGTTGATGATTGTGTTTATATTGAACCCTAGAGACCTTCCATATGGGACTCCTTTCTCGAGAAGGGCACGCCATTCTATTCCATAAAGGAGTCCTTTTCCTAAGTTGCTAGCTTCACCATATCTTGTACTGATTCTATTTCCATAAATAGTACTCCGATTTCGACTAGGACTTTGCATGTCTTCACTAGTGCACATATGTTGGACTTGGTTCCTCACTCTATTGTTGTTGGCTCAGATTGTCATCATCAAAACAGTATAGTCATACCTGCAAAGATTCTAACAAATTCTCCCTTTTTGATAATGGCAAACCTATATGCATACATAAGACCATTCAAAGCATAACTTCCCCTTTTTGACATCACATAAAGACAATAAGCAGTAGCACAAGTCAGAAAAGTTTGAGAAAGGGGCACCCCTACTATACCCCTAAACTACAAGCTAGCGTGGCGGAAAAGCCGTTGTTGCTTACTGAGGCTAGAAAATCTCTCTTTCGCCTGCTCTGTATAGTCCTATTGGAGGGCAATACAATACTCTAACGATTCCTGCCTTGGTTGATGATGAATTACCTCACTCCACCTTCAATGGTGAGACGAGAAGAGAAGTCCAAATAAATTAGACTTTCAAGCAAGTAATTAAACAATTCTGAGTGAAACTATTAGACTTTCAAGTAAACTCATTCTTTTTGGTCTAACTCCCTGGTTCCCATCTTTTGTCCAGAGCTCAAAAGTGTTACTAATCCGCGACAAGCAAGTTTAAGTGGGGAATGAATAAGCCTGGCTAGTCTTCAGAATGAAGTGAGAGAGGGACTGAAAAGGAGGCTCAAGTAACAAGAACATTGGCATACTAGAAACCAAAAACAACAGTGAACACAAATGCACTAAAACTGAGGATATTAGTCATCTATGTAGCATAAAGCAACGCAGCATAATAAGGAAGAAACAGATATCAACTGCAAAAAATATCAAACAAGCACCAGTGCTTGCATATGCATCCACAATAGAAACTATATAACCCAAAAAGATATTTTTTGTACCAGAGTCAAAAGAAGGTACAACAAGGGGTTAGGAATGGATAAGGGGGAGGAAGGGAAGGGCCTGCACCTAGGAGCTTGAGAAAGGAATACACTCGCTGATTACGATCCACCTATTGCTGAAGAAACCAGTCCTTAAGGCGAGCTACCTCTTCTTGAAGATCTTCAACCATGGCCTAAAGATAAGCCCGATCAACCTAAGCTTCTCAAATATCCTACATAAGTTGATTAATAGCACCAGTAGACTTTAGTGGAAGAGATGCATCAGCAACAATAATAGGAGGGTTACACTTACACTCGAGGGTCATGTGGTAATCTATCATGTCCTTCTTAGTCAACGCCCTCCCAGCGCCAAGGGGAACCTGAAAAGCCCTAAAGACATGGGTTAACAGGTTACCATAGGCCAGTTTATGGGGTCCCTCCGCAGGGTCAACAATACGTGCCATGTGCTGCAGAATCAACGCTAACCAGTCCACAAGCTGTTGAAGGTCGATAGCATGTGCAATTCAAATATCGCGAACTGTGGCCTCATGCTTATGCTCACCCCTGGGCAATATCCCTTTATGCACCACTTTGAACAACAACTTTAAGAATGGAGGTATCTCCGCCTTATACACCTTGCAAGGCACATCAGTGACCTTCCCCTCGGTATTTGGAGGTTAACACACAACCTGTGTTCTCCAACTAAGTGTACTCCCATGCACTTTTGAGGTAGCCACATCCCACTCCACAATTGCTAGATTAGTGTAGAACTCAATGACCTCAGCCTCATAAACCAGTGTCCTAGTGTCAAAGAATAGATTGATCCAACCCTAAGTGGATAATTTGGCATATAGTTGTGCCACCACAGGATAGTCACGCATCTCAAGGTGGATAACCCATTCCCTAAGCACACCTTTTGACCTAAAATAAACTTCCTTGCCCAATTTGTTAAAGTATTAAACTTGCTTCTTTACACGGGACAAGCAGGGGGAACAGATGGGGAACCTGGGACAGCAGTCTCTTCAAGAAAGAAGGGGACACAAATAGGGGAAGAGGGAGAGTTAGCAACGTTACCAGGACGGGTCTTCTTTCGACAGAATGATGGACCAGGGTGTCTAACATACATTTTTTGCTCCTGGTAAGCGGACCACGACAATGAGGAGCAAAGGGCCTGGGTGATGATGACGAGGGGGCGGACAATGAAGGATACTACAGTAGACTTTAGCCAAGGGAATGTCATCCTGAGAGTCATTCGTCTCCGGTGCAAACAGTGTCGCCGTGGAAGAAAGGGCGGCGAAAGGCAGTGGAGAGACAGGCGGAGGCTACATGACTTGAATTAGGGGTGTGTCAGTGGAGAAAGATGAGGGCTTATCAATAAAGCATTGACCAGAGGGTGTGGACCAGGAATAGTCAGGTCGATAACTATTCGATAGGGTTTGGACAAAAAAGGTCATGGTTGATAGTAGGGCAGGTCTGGGGACGGTGAGGGGGGAAATAAGGGGTTCAGTTATAGTGGCTAGTGGTGGGGACGGTGGCAAAGACTGATTGTGGATGGAGGGTGACAAATGGAATTCCTCCTGTGAGAAATCCTGTTGTGGTGAGGGGCAGTAGCATTAGAATCGGTGTCCGAGTAGTCGACAAGAGATGTCATGTAGGAGTTTTCTTATGGAAGGGTTTTGCAAGGTTGAAAATAAGGGTTTGTAAGTAGTGCTAAACAAATGGGTGATACATGATGGTTGTCTTTGGAAGTTGGAGAAAGCGTTGGGATGGGACTGAAGGGATGTGGACTGACACTGCAATCGAAGCAACTCTTGGGATCCCAAGAAATGGTGATCATTATGCATTTTGAAGTAATAACCCTTCCCGCCTAGTAGAGAACCAGATAAAGGGAACTAGGTGCAAGAGAAGGCTACCTACAACGTTTTGCAGGATATGTATTCATTCAAATTAGGGAAGCTGTATAGCAAGTACATACCTGATAAATCAGCATGTGAGGATCAATTCCCCCTGACTCGATGCCTTGCTCCAGTAATAGACACTAAGGGTAATATCAGCAGTTCCCAGCTTTCTGTGTCCTCCAGTATTTTTCTTGGAAGGAAGCCTACCAATTTGGTCATGTTAGAATGGTTGTACAGTGCTCAAGTTACAATTTAAGAAACATTAAGGGGAGAAGCTAAAACTCCTTAATTAACCCTAGATAAAGACAATTTAGCTCAAATTGCTCCCTACTTAGGGCTTTGGTGAATATCTCAGCAACCTGGTCCTTGATTTTACAATAAACCATTTCAATAAGTCCTTTCTCCACATTATCCCTTAAGAAGTGATGCCTTACATCAATATGTTTGGTACGCTTATGCTGAACCGAGTTCTTTGCTATATTTACAGAACTCATGTTGTCACACATGATGGGAATGCTTCAACTTAGATCCCAAAGTCTATAAGGTGTTGTTTGATCCATAGGAGTTGAGCACAGCAGGAGATCGCAACAACATATTTAGCTTCAGCTGTTGAGAAGGAAACGAAGTTTTGTTTCTTAGTAGCCCATGAGACAAGACAAGATCCCAGGAAGTGTGCCATTCCCAAGGTGCTCTTCCTATCTATAGAATAGCCTACATAATCAGCATCACCAACAAGATCAAAGGAGGACCCAGTTGGATACCAGAGAACCAGGTCCAGGGAAACTTTTAGGTAGCATAGAATTAGTGTAATAGCTTTGAGATGGGATTCCTTGGATTTTGCTGGAAACCTCGTACACATCTCCACACTAAAGATGATATCTGGTCTACTAGCAGTTAAGTATAAAAGTGATCCAATCATGCCTTTGTACTTGGTTTCATCCACGGCCATACCTACTACATCCTTATCAAGCCTTGTAGTAGTGGCCATGGGAGTATCACTTGCTTTGGCATCCTGGATCCCAAATTTTATGATGAGCTCCTTGATGTATTTTTCCTGATGAAAACATGTACCTGCTTATCCCTGAGGTATCTGGAGTCCTAAGAAGAAATTAAGTTCTCCCATCATATTTATCTCGAACTCGCTCCTCACGAGTTTTGCAAATTCTTCCCCTAGGGATGCTTCTATTCGCCCAAAGATGATGTCATCGACATAGACCTGAACAATGAGTACATGTGAACTCCCTTTCTTCAAGAATAGGATCTTATCAATTATTCCTCTTGAGTACCCATGATTCAGAAGAAAGCTAGAAAACTTGTCATAACAAGATCTGGGAGCCTATTTCAGTCCATAGAGAGCTTTGTCAAGTTTGTACACATGGTCTGGAATTCCATCGATTTTGAAGCTAGGGGGTTGTGTAACATACTTCTTCCTATAGATACCCATTTAGGAAAGTGCTTTTAATGTCTATTTGATATAGCTTGAATTCCATGTGAGCTGCAAAAGTTATAAGCATTCGAATAGATTCAATGCGATCAACAAGAGAAAAGGTCTCATCATAGTCGATACCCTCCTCTTGATTATACGCTTGCACATAAGTTGGCCTTATTCCTAGTGACCATTGCTTGTTTATCCATCTTGTTCCTGAAGGCCCATTTCATTCCAATGATAGTTTGATGAATAGGGGGAACCAGGTGCCATACCTTGCTTCGCTAAAACTATAGGAGTTCTTCCTGCATAGTGGCTATCCACTCTTCATCAAGCAATGTTTCTTTAACATTTTTTGTTCAACTAGGGACACGTATGCAAAGAAGGCATACATGTTTTTGAGCTTTGATCTGGTGGACATTCCTGAGTCGAGAGGGGTCAGCAGATTATCAAGAGGATAAGAGCTCTTATGTTTCCAATTGTGTCTTGCATCTTCAAGCATAAAACTAGTTCTGATTTAATCAAAGGGAACAAGTTCACCTAGGTAAGGCATCCCTAATGAACTATCTCCATTCTGATAAGCGATTGTTGTGGGAGGTGACACCACTCTCTCCCCATCACCTAAAGTCAATGATCTTGGTCTACTTCCCTGCTCCCTGTCATCCTTACCCTGAGCACATACTCCACAGACTTGATTTGCATTATTTTTTCCTTCAGGCAGTCCCAGAACCAGTTCTTTGAGGATCAATTTATTGATTGTACAAAAATTGGCATATCCTAGACTTTTATGCCATAGGGGAGATCATCAATCATTGCGCTCAAGCACTTTACCTCTGATTGATACGGACCATTAATATCCACCTTGTACACATTTTTGTGTCTCTTCCCCCTTAGGATCAGCCTCTTGGATACTATATTTGTCACCTTGCATTCTAATGCAGTAAAGAGTACATAGTTTCCCTTGTCACATATTTGGGAAACTCTTAGAAGGTTATGTTTCAGACCCTCCACGTAGTATACATTTCCAATGCATTGGGACATAAATGGTCCCACCTTTCTAATACTTTTAATTTAACCTTATTTTCCATTTCCAAAACTTATGTTTCCGCCTTGGAAGTCACTCAGTAGAAGGAAGTTACGTTTGTTACCCGTCATGTGCCTGGAGCATGTGCTATCCAAGTAACAATATTTTCGTTTTCATTCTACTTGTACCTGCATAATTCATAGAGGTGATATTTGGGTACCCAGATCCACTGGTCCCTTTTAATTGTAAAAAGGGTGAATGAGATCCCTTTTTGCCCAAGCGGGAAGATCCCTGTTGGTTCTTCTAGATCTAGTGGTTTTTGTAGTGCATCTACCTTCATTACTAAACCAGTAAGATGTAGGATCATGACTACTGCGTAACTAGTTCTTGTTGGTTCTAGGGGTACCTTTCTTCATTATCAAACAAATTAAACCTGGGGGCATATCTTCTTCCTGACTTATTCCTATTAGTTCTAGGAGGGTATCTTCTACCAATTCTATTTCTATTACTCCTACAAGAATACCTATGTCCTATTCCCCTTCGTGGATTACCCCTTTCATGGTTTTTGTTAATGTAAAAGATGTTACTATTGAGGGTTTTGGCATTTTTATTGTAGTTCTCTCTCAAATGTCTTGACATCCCACACAAGGTGCACAGAACACCATGATCTATTTCCTGATTCTTGGGTTCCTTGATTTTGAACCTAATCCCATACTTGGTGGTGGTTTGACCTTGCTGCATATCATCGAGCATAGAAGAGGACTTGGTCCACTTCATAGTGTGCTCTAATTTATCTTTGGTCTAGTCAAGTTCTTTCAGGAGAACCTCATTCTTATGACTCATGTCACCTAACTCTTCTCCTAGCTTCTTAACCTTTTCTTCCAGAATAGATTGGGCCACACTTATGACATTTTTCTCTTTCCTAGAGGACTTAAGACCATCAATATCCAACTGTAGTTTTTGATTGACGTTTCTCAAGGTCAACATTCTTAGTTCTTAGCTGAGCATAGTCTTCTATAAGAAGGTCCTCAGAGTTACAAACGTTCAGATAGGCTTCAATCGTGACCTGTGATAGAGACTCAAGCATTTTCTTGGAAAAAAGTATGAATATTAGCTTTTGCTTATTCAATACTTACCTTGGAATCTAGTAGAGCACTGTCCTGATCATGAGAACCTGCTCCTGCCATCAGTGCTAGATTCTCCTGCCCAGTTTCAGTTTTATCTGCATTGGAATCAGCAGCTTCTGTTATCTGTTCCTTACCTCCTTCATCATCGGATTTATCCATGGCGACGAGATCAAGGAAGTCATATTTTTTTGGTTCCTCGACTACCATGAGAGATTGATCCTCAGGAGTCTCGTCATCTGATTTTTGACCCGGATTACTAGATAGCACTGCTAACGCTCTTTATACTGAAATGTTTGCTTCCTGATTCGTCATGTTTCTATTTTTGTGAATATAAGGTTCAACCTTGGTTTGTTTAGGCTTCTCTAGATTTTTCTTCTTGTACTCAAGTGCCTAAAGTAGATAGAACTTGATGAAGTGGCCGGGGCTACCACACTTGTGGCATAATTGTTCCCTTAGATCTTTCTCAGCTGTTCGTTGAGTGGTTCTTCTTTATCCAACGTTTCCTCTTCTCAGCACCTATTGGAACTTCTTTGTGATCAATGCTATGTTTTCTTCTTCGTAGTCCTCCTTCTTTGTAGCTTTCAGAACCAGGTTCTTGTCCTTTCTCTTATTGTTGAGCTCCTTCTCCTGATTCTTCTTGAATTCATAAGTGACTAGAGTTCCCGTCAGCTCATCCGTAGTCATGGTTTCCAGATCCTTGACTTTAATTATAGCTTCAACCTTGCTTTTCTAGGATTCAGGTAACACACTTAGTAGCTTTCGGATGCTCTTCCCTGTGGGGATGACTTCTCCCAAGGAGTAAATTTCATTGACAATAGCGGAGAACCTGGTTTCCATCGCATGTATTTTCTTGCCTTCATGCATTCGGAGCAACACATACTGTCAATTGAGATTATCAATCTTATCCCTTTTCACCTGAAAGGTACCTTCGTGAGCAACTTCCAGAGTATCCCAGATATGTTTAGCATCTTGGCATAATGATATCCTGTTATATTCTTTGGAACTGATACTGCACAGCAAGATCTTCTTAGCCTTGGCATTATTCTGAATGGCAATTTTGTCAGCATCATTTCATTCACTGCGTTCCTTGGGTATTTTGTCAGCATCATTTCATTCACTATTCCTTGGGTACCCTTGGAGTGCCCTCAGTAAAGGTATTCTTCATTGGAATAGTTGGTCCGTTGAGTGCCACATTCCAAAGATCAGGATGTTCACCCTCAATATGATTCATCATTCTAATTTTCCACCAATCATAGTATTGTATGTCGAACAGTGGTGGTCTGGACTAAGAATCTCTTTCTGTTGCCGTAGGTGGGGCTGCCATTATCTTTTCGACGTAGTTAGCATTATTTCGAAAAGGCCCGCTCTGATACCAGTTGAAAGGATTAGTTCCTTTAAACATCTGGTGAACGGGTTCAATGACAGTACTAACGAGTTAGCAAAGCAGTAATGAAAGGAAAGCAACTTACACTGGAAAACTCCCTGCTCAAAGGAGAAAAAACCACTACCTATGCTCGTAGGATTTCAATAACTTTACTAACTTCAAAAGAGCAATGATTTAACACCCTATGAAAATACAAAAATACCCCTAAAATGTATTGTGCACACAACGCATCTTCCAAAGATCCAATGGGAAATTCAAGACCAGATTTGTGATCAGCGTGGAAAGTCTAGTCAGAAAATGGTCTAGACCTAATTTAAGAGCAACTAGGTCGAAAACAAATTTCTAAAATTTTCCAAAAGAGCGAGGAATCCGCGCCCCTAGTGTGACACGTAGGGGTTGCGGGCTTACACTTATTTTTTTATAAATTTTCTATGGGAATTTAGTTTCCCAAAAAGTTTCAAAAATGTACTGGTTCGTGCCCTTAGTGCATCGCGGACCAATACATCAGTTTTAAAATTTTTTTCTTTTAACTACAGGAAGGGTACTTTGGCTTTTCCGAACCCAATTTTAAGTCGTTTTAACCCCTTTAATTCATGCGAAGGGTTCCAAGAACCCATATTTTTTCAAGTCTAAACGTGTTATCTGAGAGAGAAGAAGAAGAAAGAGCTGAGGGTTTCAAGTGAGGTCACAATCCTTTCAAGAAGACCTAATAATTCTTCACTGTAGGTATGTAAAGGCTACCCGGAACATGGGATTGTTCTTCCATGTGCCCTAATGGGTAGATTAGGTTGGTAGTTGATAGTTGATATGTTATGGGTTGAGTTTCTTGAGGAATTTCTTGATATTTATCTTTAATACTTACGTATTATTTCAAATTGATGATAATCATACTTTAAATTACTGATTACATGTGTTTTTGACTTATTTTACACTCATTCTATATAACTTTCCCTGTTTAAGACAACAATAATGAACTTAGGGTAATGTTTAGAGCCTTGACTGTATATGGATGTGTTGAGTTTTGGGGTCTGAGTCTTAAGGTAAGTATTATGATGGATGAAGTAGATGAAGTTGATATTCTTAAGGTTTAAATGAGATTGAGTGAGAGTTTGAGAGAAGAATTGGTTTCTTGAGTTCATGGAAAGTTAGATGAGAATAGGTCCCTACCTGAGAGGGGAGTTAGTTATATAACCAGCCTGACATTGATAGACTTATGAGCATATCGAGTCCTGGGAGAAGTATTAGCACCGAAATAGGTAAGAGTGAGAGATCCTCGACAGACTCGTCCTTTACCTAGGCAAGGTACTGAACACATGTGGCAATGATATCTCTTCATTGTATTATCCTTGGCTCATAAATGGTGGTTGTCAGTTACAGAAACTCCCAAATAGGTTCCCTATTGATAACACTCTGATGTTGATGTGATTTTGTGATGTTTTAATGGATGGCAAGGAGATAGAGCCCTGTCATTTACTCTAAGTTGAGGATGAGTGATTAATGAACTAATGTCATATATACTACTTAATTTAGCCCATTTTTCATATGGTACACTCCACGTACTAACGACCCTTTAGCACTGCATCATTTTATGATATAGATTCTGTACGCAGAGGACTTCAGCAGGCTAAGTTGAGGTTCGCAGATTTCCAAACCGAGACTTTCGTGAATTCTCCCTTGCTTTCAGGGAATATGTTTATCTTTTCATTTACTTTTGATTATTTCATTAAACTATGGTAGCCATGGCCTATCATGGTACCTTATTAGAGGATAGCTACAGAGGCTTCATAGACATAAACAGTTGATTGTTGATGTCGGGAATGATTATTTCCCATTTCCTTTGTATTGAGATACTTCCTCCATACTTTATATGATAGTGGTTTTGATAGCCACTGATAATCTATTATCCACTTTATATCTTTAGCATATGAGTTGATTGAATGAATGCAATGAGACTAGGTGGTTCGCTTGAGGGCTAGTGATAGTCTTCCAGTGCCAATTATGTCTAGGGTACCCTCCTGGGGAATGACGAACTTGGTATCATAGCACAGAGTTCAAGTGTCCTAGGGAGTCTATAAAGTCATGTCTAGTAGAGTCTTGTTTATGGGTGTGTTATACACCACACTTCATAAGTAGGAGGCTATGGGACATTAGGAAGTGTTACCCTTCTTCTATGATCTTGATTCATGCGATAGAGTTTAACCTTATGGAAACCCTGTTTAACTCATGCGCTATGCATTTACAGAAAATACCGCCCAAGAGAACAGTCGCTCAAAGAGATATCGCAGACCCAGCTGCTGAGAATGCTTAAACAAAGGTCCTGATTCAGGTAGAGGCTAGAAGACGAGGATGGCCTACTAGGACTACTGAGGTACCACAGGTGCCCCCCCCAGCCCCAGCTAGCTCCTATTACCGAAGAAGAATTTGGGGGATCTATCACCATGCTGACACAATTGGTGGCCTCTTAGGAAAACTGTCAGGGTTTACAAGCTCCCAGCTCACAGGATCTCTCGGCTGCAACCCGACTCAGAGACTTTTTAAGGATGAACCCCCCAGTGTATACAGGGTTGAAGGAGGAAGAGGACCCACAAAACTTCACTGATGAGATATATAAGGTTCTGAAGGTGATGCATGCTCATGAGATTGAAGGAGTCGAGCTTGCCTCCTACCAACTTAAGGATGTTTCTAATGTGTGGTACAACTAGTGGTAGGAGAGTAGAGGTGAGAGTGTAGATCCTGCAGCCTGGGAGGAGTTTGAAACAGCCTTTCTTCACCACTTCTTTCCTCAAGAGTTGAGGGAGGCGAAGGTGGATGAGTTTGTGAATCTAAAACATGGAGGGATGACCATGAAAGAGTACAACCTCAAGTTCATTAACCTGTCCAGGTATCCAAAGATGGTAAGAGACATGAGGGCGAGGATGAGGAAGTTCTTGTCTAATCTAGGCAGACATGTACACAAAGAGTGTAAGGCAGCTTTACTGATTTTGGGCATGGACACCTCCAGACATATGGTGTATGCGTAGCAGATAGAGGAGGATAAAAAGAAAGATAGAGAAGAGCAGATGAACAGCAAGGCTAAATCAGAGGGACATGAGCCTAGCCCAGAGAGAGAATAAGGGTGACAAGTCCTATTTTCAGAGGAGATCATCCATCCTGCACTGTCTCTAGCAAGTGCGCCCAAGCAACTAAATAGGCATGATTAGAAAACATAGGGTTATCAAAATTTCAGGGCTTCGGATGCCTAATCTCAATCCCGTGTAACCCAAGGTACGAGGGGAAAGCCACTTTATGGTAAATGTGGTAAATTTCATCTGGGTGAATGTCATGTGGGCAAGGACATTTGTTATTCATGCGGATAGGCTGAAGTCAATGTCTTGTGGGAAAGGATGTTTGTTATTCATGCGGTCAGGTTGGTCACTTTATTTTTGAGTGTCCAAAGAGGAGACGAGGTGAGGGAAGCAGCAGAGCTCAGTGTTCCATAGCACCCCCAGTGGGCAACCAACAGAGGGTTACTATTACTGGTACAGGAGGTGGGATGAACCACCTTTATGCTATGGGTAATCGACTAGATCAGGAGGCTACACCCAATGTTTTCACGGGTATGCTTCGAGTCTTTAGCTTTGATTGTTATGCATTACTTAATCCGGGTGCCATTTTATCTTTTGTGACCCCTTATTTGGCTAGTAAGTTTGGGATGCTTGAACCTTTTCCTATTTCTACTCCTACTGGTGAGTCTATCCCAGCTGAGTGGGTTTACAGAGATTGTGTAGTGTTTATTTATCATAGAGACACCTTAGTTGTCTTGGGAGATTCGAAGATGGTTGATTTTGATGTAATAATAGGCATGGATTGGCTTCTCATCTGTTATTTACCACCTTATGAGAGTTAAGTCTGATAATGTTGGACCTACTACTCTTGAGTCAGTCCCTATTGTAAATGAGTTTCCTGAGGTGTTTCCTGATGATCTTCCCAGAGTCTCTCATGATAGGGAGATTGACTTTGGGATTGACGCCTTTCCTGAGACCAAGCCCACTTCAATTCCACCTTATAGAATAGCCCCCGCAGAGTTGAAAGACCTCCTAGAGAAAGGTTTCATAAGGCTTAGTGTCTCGCCTTGGGGTGCTCCTATCCTATTTATGCGTAAGAAAGATGGGTCTCTCGGAATGTGTATAGACTACCGATAGCTGAACAAGGTCACTATAAAGAACAAATATCCTCTTTCCAGGAGTGATGATCTATTGACCAACTTCAGGGTGTTACTTGTTTCTCCAAGATAGACCTCAGATCGGGTTACCATCATTTGAAGGTGAGGAAAAGCGATATTCCAAAGACAGCCTTTAGGACACGGTATGGACACTTTGAGTTCTTTATCATATCCTTCGAGTTGACAATGCACCTTCAGCTTTCATGGACTTGATGAATAGGGTACTCAGACCATATCTTGATATGTTCATGATTGTATTTATCAATGACATTCTGGTATATTCTAAGGATGAAGGGGAGCATGTTAATCACCTTAGAGTGATTTTGCAAACGCTCAAAGATCATGAACTATATGCAAAATTCTTAAAGTGTGAGGTTTCGCTCAAGTTTGTGGCTTTCTTAGGCCATGTTGTTTCAGGAGATGGAATCCGAGTAGATATGCAGAAAATTGAAATGGTCAAGAACTGGCCAAGACTAACTTCTCCAACAGAAATAAGAAGCGTCTTGGGTTGACCAAGCTACTATTACAGATTTGCTGAAGGTTTCTCTTCTATGTTAGCCCCATTGACTAAGCTAACTCAGAAGAAACCATTCCCTTTCACTATCACGGAAAAAGGGGATTGCCTATTAGTCAATTTCGTTGCGGGAGCTCTTGGGCTTTTTTCCGCTCCAAAAAGAAAAGCACAACTCTCTCCTTAGAGAGAAGGAACAGAATCTTAGCTGCATGTGGAGTGGTCCTTCGCCATGGCCTGCCCGGGGAATGGGTTCATCGAGACATAGGACGTCTTCTCTTTTCCTTACGCGAGCTGGACTTCTTTTTCCTGACTCGATTCACGGGAGAGCTACTACGTGCCTCTCACTTCGTTCGAGCTACTTCCTTTCGAATGAAGTGAGAGGTATGAAGTTGCTCTCCCATAAGAGAGAGGCACCAAGTTTCAGTAGTCTGAGGAATGTGATAAGAGTTTTCAAGAGTTTAAGACTATGACTATAGCACCAGTACTAAACTTGCAAGACGGGACAGGGGACTTCATGGTATATTATGATGCTTCCAAGTGGGATTAGGTTGTGTACTTATGCAGAAAGGGAAGGTGATAGCATATATTTCCAGATAACTTAAGATCTATGAGAAGAACTATTCGACTCATGATCTTGAGTTGGCAGCAATGATGTTTGCATTTAAAATCTGGTGTCACTACTTGTTATGGACGTGTTCAATGACCAAGAGTTTTCTGTACATGTTTAGCCAAAAAGAGATCAACCTGCGACAGAGGAGATGGCTGGAGTTTCTTAAGGATTATATATGAGCATTCTCTACCACCTAGGTAAGGGTAACATTGTTGCTGATGCTCTTAGCAGGAGATCTACGTGTAGCATTGCCCATGTGGAGGAAGGAAAGAGAGAACTAGCTAAGGAAGTGCGTAGATTGGCTCGACTGGGAGTGCAACTTGAGGAGAATAATGAATGAGGGGTCAATATTCAGAATAGTCCTGCTTCATCCTTAGTGTCGGAGGTAAAAGGGAAGCAAGACCAAGACCCTGTCTTGTTCCAATTGAAAGAAGCAGTTCACAAGCAGAAGGTGATGGTTTTCTCCAAAGGGAGAGATGGGGTGTTGAGGTATCACGGAAGAATGTGTGTGCCCAATGTTGATGGTGTTCGAGATAGGATCATGGCCGAAGCTCATAACTACAGATATTCCATTCACCCTAGTTCTATTAAGATGTACCACAACTTGAGGGAAGTCTATTGATGGAACGGGATGAAGAAAGACATTGCTGAATTTGTCTTTAAGTGCCCTAATTGTCAACAGGTTAAGGTTGAACATCAGAGACCATGTGGGTTAGCTCAGAACTTTGAAATTCTAGAATAGAAGTGGGAGACGGATCAACATGGGTTTCATCACTAGCTTACCAAGATCCCGAAAGAAGCATGATTTGATTTGGGTGATTGTTGACAAGATGACAAAATCAGCCACTTCTTGGTAATCAAGACAACTTATACGGCTGAGGAGTATTCCCGACTGTACCTTCGTGAGATTGTAAGGTTTCATGGGGTTTCATTGTCCATCATCTCGGACAGAGGAGCTCAATTCACCTCTCAATTTTAGAGATCTTTCCAGAAGGAATTGGGTACGAAAGTGAATTTGAGCACAACTTTTCATCCTCTGATAGATGGACAAGCAGAACGCACCATTCAAACTTTGGAGGATATGTTGGGAGTGTATGTCATCGACTTCAAAGGAAATTGTGATGATCGTGTACCATTGATTGAGTTTGCATAAAATAATAGCTATCATGTCAGCATTCAGATGGCCCCTTATGAGGCATTATACGGGAGGAGATGTAGATCACTGATTGGGTGGTTCGAGGTTGGTGAAGCGGAGTTGATCAGACCAGACCTTGTCCACCAGTCTATAGAGAAGGTGAAAGTTATCAGAGAAAGGTTGAAGACAACCCAAGTCATTAGAAGTCATATACGGATGTGAGAAGAAAAGGCTTGGAATTTGAGATGGATGATTGGATGTACTTGAAAGGTGTCACCCATGAAAGGTGTCATAAGGTTCGGAAATAAGGGAAAGTTGAGTCCACATTATATCGAACCATACCAGATTGTAAGAAGGATTAGGAAGGTTGTTTATGAGCTAGACATGCCTTCCGAGCTAGATGGAGTTCACCCGGTGTTCCTTGTGTCAATGTTAAGGAAGTGTTTGGGGAATCTTGCCTTAGCAATTCTTGTGGAGAGTACAGAGTGAAGGATAGTCTATCTTATGAAGAAATTCTAGACCAGATCCTTGATCGACAAGTTCGTAAGCTGAGGAATAAAGAGATGGCTTCTGTTAAATCCCTATGGAGGAATCAATTCGTTGAGGAAGCTATGTGGGAAGCTGAGGAAGCGATGAAACTCAAATACCTGCACCTATATATGCCAAATGATGATGTTGAAGTAAATGTTCTTATCCTTAATGTTATTGAATGTCTCTTTCCATTGAGCCGATGCATTAATCCGATTATATTCTCGAGTCTAAGACAGAGATAGATAGGTGATGGATAGTTGAGAGATCGAGTTCTCTTGAGTGTGGAATGAGATGAGTTTTGAACACGTTCGTTCTTCATTCTACTTTTACTAATCATTCGAGGATGAATGATACCAAGGGAGAGATGATGTACACCCCGTAAAATTACCAGAACGCCCCTAAAATGTATCATGCGCACAAAGCATCTTCCAAAGCTCCGATGGAAAATATGAGATCGAATTTGTGATTAGCACAAAAAATCGAGTCAGAAAATAGTATCGACCCAATTTAAGCGCACCGAGTCGAAAATAAAATTCTAAAATTTTCCAAAACAGTGAGGAATCCACGTCCCTGGCTCAATGCGGAGGGGGCGCGAACTTACACTTATTTGTTTTTATAAATTTTTTACGGGAACTTAATTTTCCGAGAAAAATTGAAAATGTACTAGTCCGCACCCCTGGCGCATCGCGGACCATTACATCAATTTTTAAAAATTTTCTTTTAATTATGGGAAGGGTACTTTGGGTACTTCTAACCCATTTTTAAGTCTCAAAGCACGTTTTAACCCCTTTAATTCATGTGAAGGGTTCCAAGAACCCATATTTTTTAAGTCTAAACATGCTTTCTGAGAGTGGAGAAGATGAAAGAAATGATGGTTTCAAGTGAGGTCACAATCCTTTGAAGAAGACTTGGTGATTCTTCACTCCAGGTATGTAAAGGCTACCCAAAACATGGGATTGTTCTTCCATGTGCCCCAATGTATAGATTAGGTTGGTAATTGATAGTTAATGGGTTACGGGTTAAGTGTCTTGAGGAATTTCTTGATATTTATCTTTAATTCTTACGTATTATTTCAAATTAATGATCATAACACTTTCAATTACTGAATACATGTGTTATTGACTGATGTTATGCTCATTTTATATAACTTTCCCTATTTAAACAACAATAATAAACTCAGGGTGATGTATAGAGCCTTAACTGTATATGGATGTGTTGAGTTCTGGTGTTTGAGTCATCAGGTGGGTATTATGATGGATGGAGTAGATGAAGTTGATATTCTTGAGGTTTAAATGAGATTGAGTGAGAGTTTGAAAGAAGAATTGATTTCTTGAGTTGATAAAATGATAGATAAGATGAGGTCCCTGTATGAGGGGGGGTTAGTTGTATAACTAGCCTGACATTGATAGACTTATGAGCATATCAAGTCATGGGAGGAGTATTAACACTGAAATAGGTAAGAGTGGGTCCCACTCGCACCCATTAACTATGTGGCCAGCATAGGTGACAATTAGACTGTGAACACGGATGTTTCCTTTGTCCCGCAGAGAACTTGACAGACTTCTTTGGGATTCTCAACAGACTCGTCCTTTACCCTAGCAAGATACTGGATAGATATGGCAACGACATCTCTTCATTGTATCATCACTAGCTCATAGGTGGTGGCTGTCGGTTATAGAAACTCCCAGATAGGTTCCTTATTGATAGCACTCTGAGGTTGATGTGATTTTGTGATGTCTTGATGGATGGTAAGGAGATAGAGCCTTATCCTTTACTCTGAGTTGAGGATGAGTGATTGATGAAACTAATGTCATATATATTGTTTACTTTAGCCCGATTTACATATGGTACATTCCACGTACTAACGCCCCTTTGGCGCTACATCATTTTATGATATAGATTCTGTAGGAAGAGGACTTCAGCAGTCTAATCGTTGAGGTTTGTTGTCATGACCTGAACCTAGGGCATAGATGTGACACGACATATGGGAACCCGAGAGTCCCCAAATAAGCCTCAATATACCAAAACTCGCATCATCTGTTCGGAAGCATAATCAATAATCAACACATAGTTCTAAGGGATGAAAAAGTATGACTCACGCTATGGGGCGTCACGGGGAAAGGGTCAACATGAGTTCACATAAAATATAGCACAAAAATACTAAGGAGCGGTACATAGGACTCACACTATGGGGGCAATTCGGATCTTAGGATCTTTCCATCAACATGAGAGCAAGTCACATACCGGTACTTAAACATAACCATATACATAACATAGACTTAACTGTAACACATAACATATAGTTTGAAGAGGTTTACAAGGTGTACAACAATGCCTCTACATAGATGGGTCGGGGCCTAGACGTACCCCGGGCTGACCCTCGAATACATAAGGAGAAGTAAATAACATAGGTAGACAGATGGTGGTGCATCCTTGAAAGACAGGACTCACCATTACAAGTAAATCCGGAATCCAAGCTAAACGTCAAATGGTGGATGGTCAAAGTCATTGGTCCCTACATGGTAAAATCATGTAGGCAAAAGTATGCGTTAGTACGTTTTAATGTACTAAGTATGCTTGGTGCGATGCATGTAACTTACCAAAACCTGCAAATCAACGTTAAATGACAAGGCACATAATATCAAAAGAGTTGAATATCAAAGAATATAATATAAAGAGATGCTATGAAAGTCATGATGCACGAAATGCAAATGATGCACTCGTTTATATGTATATTGGGGATGTGACCTCACCTACATAAGTAGGACCAAGCGGGCTATTACTTGGAATCCCAATGAAATCCCCTCATCGGTAAAGAGGTGATCTACTTTCCAAGGGTAGACCATACTTCACCTTACGGGACAACCCCCTCTTCGTATGAAGTAACTTTCTTTACAGGACATCTCCCTCTTCGGATAGGATTTTCACAAATCAGAATTCAAGTATTCCTTCTCCTTATGGGACTACTCCCTCTTCGAATCGAAAATTTATGCTAGGCACATAGTTCAAGCAAAGAGAGAGGGCCCTTGGGGATATCCCTAACACCCCCAATCCATCGGTGCTAAGTCGTCATCCCACAGGAATAAATATATGTGTATATATATATATATACATATACATATTTTCAAACGACGTAAATCATTTCTGAAACCATCTCAATGCATTCTTAGGCTTAAAGGCTAAAATATAATTTCATACTCTTTATACTCATGCATAGGAATAGCCAATTCATATACAAAATGGTGCAAGTACCCAAAATTCTCAAAGAGCCAAAATCAAAGACATATATGTGATCGTAATATTGCCACAACGAACATTTTTCAAAACTCATATCATAGAAGATAATTGGGATTAACCTATAATATAATTTCTCAAAATGATCCATGTACATGAATGCATATGTTATGGATAATGACAGAATGGCATGAATAATTAGGATTCAATCAAAAATCAACAATATAATATGTAATTCAATCGAAAACATAATTAAATCCACATTTAAATTCATATTGTAATTATCCATGCATTTAGAAGTCTTAAAGGGGATATTAACACTTGAAATTCCATAAACCCCAAAGAAAATCCTCATGTAATAGTTTAAATCACATTAAAATCATCAAATAAACACTA
>JAOTQR010099463.1:0-29402 GCA_025774065.1 Solanum ossicruentum | reverse complement strand
CAACTCCTTAGTCACCCCGCTCATTTTAGTAGGCTTGGCACCTTCAAGTCTCCGCTTAACTCTCACCTCGAAAGCATCTGCTTAAGCATACACTACTATGACTCTCTCATCTACCAATGCATGGGTGAATGCCTTCATCCTCTCCTTAGAGTCACGTACAGTCTGATCAACCCATGGCTAGATCTCTGCTGATAAAACCTGAAGCCTGGACTCTACCTTAGCCACCCTACATAATAGTACCAGAAAAACAACAGCCAAAATAATAGCATCAACCTGTAAAGTAGTTGTTGTTGGTGCTGGAGTACTGGAGGATGGTGTGGACTCAATCTATACAATTGGTGTGGGCTCTATAACAGCTGGAGTGGTGTAAGTAGCAACTGGGGTAGTTCTAGTAGCAGCTGGAGGCGAACCCTAAGTTTGAGGCTTTACTAAGAATAGATTTGGGATTAGAAGGGAAACTACGCTCTGTAAGGCCACCGAATTCTCATTGGCCTTTATTAGGCTGGGATCCATAGTGTAGCGCCTCTACATGAGGATCCAAGTGCAGAGAAATATACACCCCTACCTCATTAGACAGTCAATATATTAAGATGGGAAAAGGTAATGAAGTCTAAGTACGAATTGCTGACTTGTGGATCTGTTTGGCCATGACTCATGACCAATCAATATCATAATCAACAAGAATGCTAGCTAGTAGTACAACCCTCTCCAAGGTGATCAAATTATCTATGAAGTTGGGTTTGATGCGCCAATGGATAATTGACCACCAAAACTTGTCTTTAAATGAGAGGTGGAATTTCACAATCTGAGCAGTGTGGTTTGTCACCCACATAGGTTCCACACCCTCCTCTCATATCTAGCTGGCTATCTACCTGAGCAACTCTGTCTTCATATCTACATTCTTCTCGCTTACCGTTTTCCTTATCTTAGCAAGTTTATCATCATACTCTGTGGTGGGATTAGGTGTTATGTATTTTGGCTTGAACTGAACCCTCTTGATAGTCTCCTATGAAATATCAACAACTTCACCCTGCACTAGAACTTTTTGCAACCTTGGCTGCTCTATGGGCTTTTGCCCTCGAGGTAGATATTGGAGAATAGTGGCATAATAGGTAGCAAAATATTCTCGGACTAGGTATGGGGCATACTTTGCTAACCTTTTTGACAGTCGTGCAAGTCCGTGACGGTTGATCTCTATCTCCAGTCAGGTACTCTGCTCAATATGGAATTATTAAGTCTCGATTCCTCATGAAATTATCGAACCAGCCTTTCGGGACCCTTTGGTTCCAACCCTTTGTCATATATCTCCTGCATGCCTGGAATACACCATCTAGTATTTCTGTGATTCGTGGAAGTGACAGTGGTTGTAGGATCTACCAGAGGTTGAGAACTAGTCTCCTCAGGTTGGTTATGAGATATCTCAGTGGGATCTGATTTTAGTAGTGACCAGCCATTATCCGACCTATCTTCATTGCCCTCCTCTTCAGATTGAGAGGGACTAGTGGCTTCCATGTGCATCACAGGCTCGAGTATTAGGGACATTTGCCTCGAGATCTAGCTGGACTCTGTGAAATTCCCCAGAGCCCTCAGATGTTTCATCATTAGAGGGGTTATCCCTCAATGAATTTTCTGAGCTTTAGTAGCCTCTTATCCAACCTTTGGAGCCATATAAACTAAAAAGTCAACCCATAACTATAACGTGAGCACCATAGTGTTTGAAACAGATAGTAACTGCAAGGACAAATTAACAATAGAAATCTAAAGACTAAGAGAAAACTCAACCACAGTGCACTAATTCAGCTGCAGATTTGTAGGCAAGAGGCACAGGCATGAGTCGTAGGTATACTTATGAGTCATCTAAGAGCCTTGTAATTCTGATGTACCTGGGAGATGACATTCTGATCAGAGAAACGAGCCTTAGGTACGACTCATAGGATGACCTAGGAGTCATAGTCTGGGCTCATAGTTAGGAGAAAAATACAATTTTAAAACAAGGTAGGTTATATAAGTCCCTTACTATGATTAATAGTGAATACTACAAATAGTAAATGGGTCTCATAGGGTAAGTAGTAAGGAGCCCTAGGTGACTGGTGCCTCTTGCAAAGGGCTATTACGACTTATGGGGTGACCTACAACTCGCAATGGGTCCTAATGGTAGAGAACGGAACCCACTTCTGGCGCCTACAATCTACTCGTAAGAACTAAGGATCATGCAAAACATAGTTAAACAACATTTTAGCAGTACATCATCATAGACATACAATTAAAACCACTATGAAATTTGTCAACACAACCAACTAGTGCCCCATAGTTAAACTACAATCCCCAACTACTTTCACTAAATACCCAAGATTAACTAGTATCCAAAGCATAATCATCGACAGTCAAGCTTACCACCCCCCAACAAGGGCAATCATGCCATTCAAAAACACGCTAGGGAATTCGACAGGGCCAACCCAAATCCTCATGCTCATATAATTTTTTCCATATGTGATGCTCACATGATTGAGCAATTAACATTCATTTAATAGTATTTAGGGATCATAACATGAATGCCAAATGTAACCATGAAAACTTACCGATTAAGAAAATGAAGATCAATGAGAGGTAATGTGAGAGCAAGGAGTACGCCGAAACTCTAGAAAAATAGTGTCCTCATAGAATATTCATTGGAAAATGACATGGATAGCTATAATTTGAGGAATAATGAATGAGGGAAAGGTTTCAGGGATTTCTGATGGGATAGGGTGAAGAAATGAAAAATGGGGGTTAAATTTTATTTTGAACCCATTTTAAATAAAACCAAGTCACCTTTTTGTAAAAATTCAGATCGGGGCTACGAGACCCCGACTACGAGTCATAAGGTTTCCTACAACTCGTAGGTTCAGGTCTCGTAGAAAACCCAACACTTGTGAAAATTCATAAGCTATACCTCAACACTACGACTCTATTTACGACTCGTAAGAGAACCTACGAATATAAGGTTGGTTCATAGTGTATGTGACAACATCAAATACTCATTGTTTCCCTCTGTGAAGCATGACTATGAGTCGTTCATCTTGGTATGACTCATGGGTTTGCTCATAAATGCTGCTCCACATGCTATTTTCTTTAACTCTTTAGCTTTTGCTCAGTCCCTGTAGATCATACTAGAAGATATACATTTGTCTAGAACAATACAACTGAACCAATATCTTATCACATCAAAACGAACATCAAACTACTTCCTAGCAATTCAAACTAATGACCTAAATTTAAACAGTCCAAAAACATAAGAGATACTTAGGTTGCCTCCCAAGAAGTGCCTTCTTTAATGTCATGGCTCGATAATCCCATCATGAATAATCAGACTTTTCCATGAGTTCCATCGCTTCTCCTTCTATCCCTCTTTCGCTCTTCCTGTACTACCTCCAGCTTCTTAGCAAGCTGCTCTTTTCTATCTCCGAGCCTTTGCATTGATAAGGTTTATTGTTCCACTTTGTAGTTACTTTTGAGAACATCAAATGTTATCTCCCTAACAATGTCATCTTTCTTATTGACATTGATCAAGACTTGTTCAAGCATATGCTCAATCCTTGTAAACTTATCAGTGCTACGATGTTGGTGCGGTAACCTCGGCTAATTTGACACATTCTCACTTTTAGGTTTACCTGGGGCTCCCTTCAATGCACTATTGGATGGTCCGGCCTATCCTTGAAAGGGTTGGTAGACTTGGGCAACTGCAGATAGCTTGTCCATAGGATCGGTTATCTCATTAAATAGTCGTCTTAGGATTCCCAACAGTCCCCTCCAAACAATACGATAGATGCCCTTATTGCTCGGAGGTTGGTGCTCGATAGAAACTAGCCACCAATTCATCATCAATCATACCATGGGTTTTGATTAGCTACAAAGCACTACTTGTATCTTTGCCAAGAAACTACCAAAGGTACTCTTGACACCCTTTTGGAATTGTAGATATAGTTCTGTAGTTTTTGCTTGTTAGACTCCTTGTAGAAGTTCATGAGGAAGACTCTATGTACCTCCCCCCAGTTAGAACAAACATCGATTGGAAGAATTTACCATCATTTCGCAGCTTGACTCCAAAGAGTCATAGGGAATGCCTGAAGAGCCATGGAAATCCACACAGGATGTCTTGTCCCAAGAACCCCCCTCAACATTTGAGTAAAATTTTGCAGGTGAATTTGGGGATCTTTCGACTGTTGCCCATAAAATAGGGCTCGCCTCTACATGGTATCCAACAAGTCATTTGTAATGTAGAACTTTTGTTCTGTCATAGTGCCAACCAACCTACACTTAAAATCAACTAACAAAAACAAAAAGAAGAAGTAAACTACAGGAGAGTTTAGGAATTAACACTAGAACTAACTAATAGTGAAATCAAGTCAAAACCTAGTCGTAGTCCTCGGCAATGGCACCATAATTTTGATGATGTTAACACTCCAATAAGAAAGCAGTCATTGTCAGAAATTAACCTAACAGAAGGTTATGGTCGAATCCATAGGGAATATAGGATTTGATCATGAGAATTCCCTATGAACATTTTGAGTATCGATAACTAAAATCTCTAGATGGGGTGCGGGCATTTGTTATTCAAGAACAAAATAAAATAAATATTATACTACGATGTAGAAAAGCACCTAATTTCAGGGATAACTTAGGAAATTGTGTTACCCATGGTTCTTTGACTCGATTACCCTAGGTAACATAACTACAATTGTAGATTCACATACAGGATGGTAACTTAGGTTTTTCCAACCCTCTTGTAGAGGTGAAGGTCAAATTTCACCATGGCGCTTGGTTGGCTACCATGGTGTGCCAACTAACCATTACCTATTATCCCAGTCAATCTCCCCTTGGTTAGGTTTGGTTGATTAGACAAGAATACATCAATCAAATTTTTTCATCTACTTCCCTTTCCCTATTCGTCACTACCTTAGTCAGATCGTGATAGTAGGCGGGGTTTGGTGTTGGACACCACCAAACAACAATCATAATGAAGAGAATCATAGGAAAATAATCAATATATGCAAAAGGAAATAAACAAGTCAAATACCCATGGTTTCCAAAACCCCAAGTTGTGGGTGCTTAGCTACTCATGGCTAAGGCAAAACAAGCAAAAATGCAAATAAATGACATGATTGAGAATTTTACCCAAGGTAATGAAGATAGAAGGCACCCCAAGTTGCAAACCAAAAGTTTGATAGATTGACAATGAGCACAAAGCAAGGTTTACAATCCCCAATAGTGGGTTTTCTAAGAGAAAAAGATAATCTAAGCTAAAAACCTTAAAATATTCTTGAGAGAATATTCAAAGGTAAGTTCTATGTTCTAAAGTCAGTAATCTCTTCATAAAAACCTAACTTAATATATTTACAGTGTTTACAAGCAAATTGTAAATATAACATAGAAAAGACAGCTGGCAGTTGGTACATCTCACAGGTACGACTCGCAGGGTGACCTACAAGTCATAGTCTCGTCTCGTATCAAGTTCTTGGCATTTTGGACTCAACTGGTACAACCCAATGGTACAAGTCATTGCTTGGGCAACAACTCGTATGCTCCTCTCATAGTCTAGGCCTTCAGTTTTTGGTCCAATATTTTGGCTCTCTGATTATGATATGAGTCCACCTATATGAGTTGTAATGAAACTTATGACTCATAGGATGGCCTCATAGGTGTGACCCTCGACTTAGCATATTTCTAATTTTTGGTCTCTTTTTCTTTCTACGACACACCCTATGACTCGTAGCTTGGGCTACAACTCATAGGCAAGCTCGTATGTCCTATGATTCAGCAAAATCTACAATTTTTCTTCAAAATCGTACCACCCTAACTTTTCTGCAAAAAAACACAGAAACACATAAAGACCATAAAAACTCACATTAAAAACTCACAAAATCCCTTGTTCTGGGCATCAAATGTGATGTATTTTGATAGCACATCATAACTTCAGAAGCATCACAATATACAACAAATCATTCTAGCCATTCCGGTAGTGACAATATAGGAGTGTACACAAGCTTATCTTTTAATATTTGGAAAATCCTTTCACACTCATCAGTCCACACAAATTTTGCTTTCTTTTGAGTCAACTTGGTCATAGGAGAAACATTAGAAGAAAACCAATTCACAAACCGCTGAAAGTAACCCACTAAGCCCAAGAAGCTGTTAATATTCGACGGGGTCAATGGTCTAGGCCAATTTCTAATCACATCCGTCTTTTTAGGATCCACCTTAATACAATCTCCTAACACCACATGACCTAGAAAGGCGACCTCTTTTAACAAAATTTTCTTATTTTTCATACTAGGCATACAACTTCTCTTCCCTCAATCTTTGTAGCACTACCCTTAGATGACCCATGTGCTCCTCCTCTCTATGTGAATATATAAAAATGTGAATATGTAAAAGTATAATCAATGAAGACCATAACAAATGAATGAAGGTAGGGTTTGAAGACACTATTCATAAGATCCATGACGATAGCTAATGCATTGGTCAACCCAAACTCATACTGCCCACACCTAATCCGGTAGGCCGTCTTAGGAATATCACACTCCCTCACTTTCAGTTGATGATACCCCGACCGAAGATCAATCTTAGAGAAATGGCTAGCCCCTTACAATTGGCCAAACAAATCATCAATCCTTGGAAGAGAATACCTATTCTTGATGATGACCCTATTAAGTTGTCAGTAGCCAATACACATTCTACGATACCCATCCTTCTTTTTTCATAAACTACACTGGTACACCCCAAGGTGATTGGCTAGGCCTAATAAAACCCTTTTCCAATAAGTCCCTCAATTGCTCCTTCAATTCCTTTAACTCCACCGAGGCCATATGGTAAAGGGAAATCGAAATGGGTTGAGTATTGGGGAGGAGGTCTATACCAAAATCTATTTCCCTTTCAGGTGGAACACGAAAAGGTCATTTGGAAAGACATCAAGAAACTCATTTACAACCAAGATCAACTCTATGGGATGTACTTTTGACTCCATATCCCTAACCCTCACAAGATGATAAAGACACCCCTTATAGATAAACTTACGGGCTCTAATGCAAGAGATGAACCTACCCTTGACCACCACATCATGACTCTCCCACTAAAGGACGAATTCATTTATGAATTGGAATTTCACCCTACAGGTTCTACAATCAATAGAGGCATAGTATGCATGCAACTAATGCATCCCAAGAATAATATCAAGATCAACCATATCCTACTCAACATGATCACAAGGCAATACTTTATGCAAGATGCAAATGGGATAATTTATATAGACCTTTTTAGCAACAATAGATGCACTAATAGGAGTAGACACTTCACATGACTCACACAACAATTCATGCTCAACATGAAACTTTTTGGAAACAAAAGAGCTAATAAAGGAAAGAGTGGCACTCAGATCAATCAATTAATACAAATCAAAATCTAAGACTTTTAACATACCGGTGACGACATCGAGCACTTTACTAACCCCTATGTAAAGCATAAAATCAATTGTGCTATGGGGCACCATCTTGTTGACCACCCCTTCCTAAAGGAACCTCATTAGTACCCTGTGGACGGACCTCCTTACCCTTGTTGCAATTACGAGGATAATCAATCTTTTTGTGACCAACTTCTCCACACCCATAAGATGCATTAGTGTCTCTCAAAAATGGGCCCCATGGCCCCTACCACATTTTGGACACATATTATCAAGGACCACACCACCAATATCTTGGGCCCTTGGGAAGTCATTGGAAAACCCCTATTAGAATCATGAGAAGACCCTTGGCTTTGATGGAACCGACCAACCTTTCGACTTTGGAACCTGCCCTCAAAGCGAACCCTCTTGGCCTCATTACCCCTCCTCTTCCTCAATTGTTCCTCCTCCATTTTCTACGTCATCAAATGGGACAAATGCATGCTATTAATCAACATAACGAACCCGCATTCCTCACTTACCAAATTGGAAACACCCATCACAACCTTGTTCATTCTAGACCTTGGGTCGGCAACCAAATGGGGAGCATATTTAGCGAGTTAATTGAGCTTGAGGGCGTACTCCCTCATACTCATAGACCCTTGACTCAAATTCATAAATTCAACCATCTTGGCCTCCCTAAGTTCAAGAGGGAAAACCAATTAAGAAAAGCTTCCTTGAATTCCTCCCAAAGAACCACATTATTCATTTCCTTCTCCTCCTTCCATTGATTTAACAATATTTGTGCCATGCGCTTGAGTTGGTAAGATGCCAACTCTGGCTTTTCTCTTCCGATCTAACACCTATAATAGCAAAAACCTTGTATACCTCTTTAATGAACTCTTGAGAGTCCTTATCCACCTTTGACTCATAGAATTCAGGTGGATTCATCCTCATAAAGTCTCTCACCCGAGATGCCGATGAAGGAGCATGAGGGGCTTTGCCCCCTTTATTAGCTTGATTAGCCACAACTTGTGCAAGCAAAATGAGAGTATCCCGGAGCTCACCATGAGTCGATTGTTCCTCGGTGGTGCAGGCTCTCCTTCCTCTTATGTTAGGCAAGATCTAGCGTAGCAAAGAACAATCATTGGGGGGAGGACATTACCTTAACTTCTTAGAACAACATAGAGTAAGAAGAAGGGAAACATTTCCTAAACTGTCTCAAAGCCTTTTACTCATAGTTGTGGTGCACAACACAACCATGAATAAGACTCTAATTGACCCAGTATGTTGGATGTCGAGGAACATTAACAACCTAGTACTCTGATACCAAGTTTATCATAACCAAAGCCTAGGGCCTAGATGTGACATAGCGCATGGTAAACCCGAAGGGACCCCAAGCAAGCCTCTTAGCATATCATTGCACATCCTTGATTACAGAAGCAATAAAATACAACAAGAGTATGTAAATAGGGATAAACGAGGCTAAGTGACAACTTTCATATCATAAATATAAAGAGCTAAGAGATAGTCAAAGCTCATTGCATTATACATAATATTTCCAACAACACCTCCAACCATAGAAATTAGCGGGGCCAAGACAAGCAACCGAGTTCACCCTCATAGTCAAAATATACAATAAAGAAAGAGAGTTATAATACATGACATAAGAACATAAATATTGTCCCTAAAATGGAGGACTCCCCAACTAGCTTGAGAGAGATCGGACTTGCCACATGGAGGTGGATGATCAAGTGGGGCTCCAATTCCTACATGGTAACATTATGCAGGTATAGAGTATGTGTTAGTACATTTGAATGTACTAAGTATGTAGGATGTAATGTAACAAGAGATAGGCATCATAATCAAAATGCATAATAGTAAGCAATAGATATCATAATAATGATATTTTATGTATGATCAATGCTTAAGTAAAACATACTTACATGGAATATAATATATGTGTAAGAAGATACCATCATTATAAAACCCGTAGCTTACCAAGGTACAAACCCCTTTGGTTGGTTGGTGGATCGTCGCACACTACCACCCATGGTGATTGAGGAACTAACCCCTCAACCCAGTCACCAAGGTATGAACCCCTTGATCGGTTGGAGGATATTCGTACCCTACTACCCCTGATGATTGAAGTACTAACCCCTCAACCCAGTTATCAAGGAACAACTGCTTGATTACTATAAAGGTACAAATTACTCGATATGGTTACCCAGGCTCTTAATCCCTCGAGTAAGGCATGGTCACTTTTCAACACTATATAGGAGAATATCTTAAACATTCATTCCTCTCGTCATCATAAAATCATTCAACTCATAAGACATGATTGGGCATTCAATTCCTCAAAATAAATTAGTCAGACATTTTATCAAACACTTGGCGGGTGTGTAGTGCTAGTATAAATCCATGCAATTCAAGAGTGGAATCATGCTAGAAAATTCAATGTAAGACCATCAATAGAAACATGGTAACAGCGTCAAGAAATATACATAAAATCCTTCATCAAATCTCTCAATAGATCTTAGATTCATATCTCAAAACATACTAAACCAATCATAATTTCAGGAAACCCTAACACAGTGTGTAGTGAAATTCATACTAAGTAAGACCCATGAGTAAATCAACTTTGAATTATGTAATTTTAGGTAAAAGAAAGCTTGGGCATCATGGGTGAAAGGAATCCATGATAGAAACCCACATATCTTGACTTTGGAGAATCCGTGAAGAATGTTGAAAATAGAGACTTAAAGCATGAATTATAAGATCTGGATGAGTTTTGTGACTTGAAATTTAGAGGTGAAATATTGCCTGTGTTAAAGAGAGTATTTGGGAATGTCTTGAATGATATAATGGTGAAATAAACTATAGGTAATTTCACACATGGGAGGAATTAGGTCCAACACTAAAAATTCTTGGACCAAACAAGCAAAGCAGTCAACAAAATACATATCTACGTGCCCTGGCAGTGTCACGCCAGGGGTGCACAGAGCTCACTAGAAATTGATTTTGGGAAAATGAAATCGAGATTTGTTTGCTTTGAATCGGGGTTAGTCCCATTTCCCACTCAATTTGACGCTCTGATCAGGAATATGATATTGGATTTTTGATATCAAGCACATATTTTAAGATATATAAAAATTACAATTATGAGCACTTGCAAGGCACATTATCGAGCACATTTGGTTTTGTTTCACAACATCCTCATTATTATTCCTATTCAAAGTTGCATTGACCGTGTTATTGGCATTGTCTTCAGTCATTCTTCTTAAGGATTTGATGATCTCTGGATCAAAAGGAGTTAACAGATAGCACTGACTCTGAATGTTGGGCATATACTGCACCTACATCATGAAAAGAAAAAAAAACAACAAAAAAAGTAAAACAATGGAACTAAGGATTAACACTCAGATTAATAATGAAATCACCAAGTCTAGCTGTATTCCCCAGCAACAACACCAAAATCTTAGTGTTGCCCAAGTTACACCAACTCTTTAGAGGATAAAACGATTATTATTAAGATATAGCACCTAACCAAGGTTAGGGTCGATCCCATAGGGGATACGTAGACTCAAGAAAATTCACCAATATGCAATCCGAGTAATTATCTATCACAACCCAAGCCTAGGGCCTAGACGTGAAACAGCAAATGGGAAGTCCGAAGATATCCCAAGCAAGCCTCTTAGCATATCTTCTATACATCCTTAGTTACGGAAATGAAAATAAACATCATGCAAGAGTCAAGTATAAAAAGGGAGGTGGTTATAAGGGAAGTCTTTCATAAACATAGAACATAAGAAGAGTCAAACTCAAAGAACATACAAACTTAGTATCCAACAACACCTCTACTTTAGAATGGAGCATGGTTCAAAACACTTCCTGGGCTCACCCTCATAATAATAAATATCAAACCTGAGGAACAAGTCTCAACATAGCATGAATAAATATAGATGTTGTCCTCGGAGTTGAGGACTCACCAAAGCTTTCTTGGAGCACCGAACAAGCCATGTGGAAGAGGATGATCAAAAAGAGCTCCAGTTCCTACAAGGTGATATCATGTAGGCATAGAGTATGCATTAGTATGCTTGAATGTATTAAGTATGCGAGGTCCAATGCTATAAATACATAACCCATAATATTCAAAATGCATAATCATAATCAAAGGATATATAATCTGAATATGACATGCATAATCAATGGTTATCATAAAACATGCTTGGAAAACATTTAACTTATGTAATATACCATAACAAGTGGGAAGAGATCTCAACTCACATAGGTCAAGCAACTACTACTTGGAATACAAGGCATGACATCCCCTACGTACAAGTGGCCAGGCATGACACCCCCTGGCGAAGTATGGTCTACTTGCCAAGGTAAACCAAATATGGTAACATGAACTAGATGGATCCACTAGTATAGCAACGGTATAATAGATAATCCTATGCAGGCACATAGTTTATAGACTAAAGACCTTATGTAAGGACCCCTTGAGTCGATCCCCCATCATAAGGCTCAATCGGTGCTAAGTTAAATCCTATTGAATACTTGAAATAATCACACTTTAATAATATCATGAATAACTTGTATGAGACATGATAACATGACATGAGTAGCTCATAAATATGCTTGACCACTACTAATGAGCCTAATTTTAACATGAGAGTAAATAATAATCATACATGACCCCTTGCCTTTACATGAATGGCTCACAAGAGGTGAAAATCTTTAAATAGGGCTCAACTTTATACTAGTAAAGTCATAGATACTTTTCATGAATTCAATGCATGCTTGAAAGCCCATTATCATCATGAAATCACTTGACTTGAAAATCATGTAATAGTTCATCAACAACTTGCGAATTCTTGAAATGTATTTTTATCAAACACATGGTAGGTTCATGATACTTATTCACAATCATGCAACTCAAGAGTAAAACAAGAAGAGTTCAATGAAAATTAACCAACAAATATTGTAGTAAAACCCTCATTTAGGGTATCATGAAATCCATCACAAAAGCTCATAATAGTTCATGGTTTAATAGCTCAAATCATGTATAGTCTCAATAAACAAAATCAATTCATGGAATAAGCTTGAAATAGAGGTTTATGAATAATCAGTCAATACTTAATAAAATCGCAACATAGTTTATGTTCATAATTCTTAATAAGAGATACTCATAGGTAACACAACTTCTAATCATGCAAATTTCATAAAAAGAGAATGTTGGGCTCCATGGGTGAACGGACCTATGGATGAAGACCCACTTACCTCAAACCTAGAATTTCTTGAGATGAACTTGAAGGAGATGTGAATCTTGAGATGGCTTATTGAGTTTCAAAATTGAGCTTGAAATCCTTAAATTTGAATGAGAGATTTGATAAAGTTTTGGAGAGGTTTTAGACAGGGTTTTGTGAGCTATATAGTTGAAAAATGGCTAAATATGGAAGATTTCACAGTTAAACGGGCATGAGGTTATTACCCCAATTCCCTTGGATGAAATAAGAAAACTAAGGAAAAAGTTACACTGGTTCGCATCCCTAGGGCAATATGGACCCAATGTGCATGCCAACTTACACTAGTATGCACCGCAGGCGCTTCGTGGCCTGAGCGCAGACAAACACTAGAAATTCAGAAATTATCGAAAATTATTTTCGCTACTGGTCTTCTAAAATCTGGGTTATACCCATTCCCCACTCAATTTTGCCCCATTATTAAGAATATGAAGTCGGATTTCCGAAATCACGCATGGATTTTGAGATATATGGAAATTATGATTATTGGGGCATTGCGAAGCACATGAGAGGTCTTTCAATATTTCCCCTTAGAAATATTTGTCCCTAAGTGTCGAAGAAACATGCGTAAGAGAAGTAACTATGAAGGTTTAAGCCCGACATGAATGCAACAAATGCATTTAAATATCATTTTCGAAAAGTCTCAACATGAATATCAAAATCACCATAAACTTGTTAACATAAACATGAATGCATGCAAAATGACATCAGAGCTGACACTTAAGACTCGAAATCATAGATGAGACTTAAGTTATTACCTCTGGATTGAGTAGAGTGGAAGAGATATGGATATCTCTTTTTCATGTCCGCCTCGGCTTCCCATGTGCCACTTTCAACTTGTTGATTCTGCCAAAGGACCTTGATGGATGCTACATCTTTATTTATCAACCTCTTTACTTGTCTATCCAATATCTCCACCGCAACCTCCTCACAGGTCAAATTATCTTCCACAATACCTATAACCTCTAAGGACTATATAGCACTTGGGTCATCAACACATCTCCTCAACATAGATACATGGAAGACATGATAAATTATATTTATCTCCATAGGCAACTCCAATTTATATGCAACCTTACCAACTCTCCTCAAAATTCTATAAGGACCCACAAACCATGGGCTCAATTTTACTTTATTGCCAGACTGGACCACACCCTTCATGGGTGAGACCTTCAAGTAAACCTAATCATCAACCTTGAAATTAAGATCCCTTCTCCTCACATCAGAATAAGACTTTTGTCTACTTTGAGCCCTTTTCAGTCTCTTCCTTATTAACCTCACTTTCTCCAAAGCTTCCAAAACCAAATTGGGGCCAAACAAAGCCACCTCTCCCACATCAAACCACCCAACCAGGGATCTACAATGCGTACCATATAAAGCTTCAAATGGAGCCATGCCAATACTAGAGTGGTAGTTATTGTTGTAAGCAAACTGAATAAGTGGAAGTTGTTCATCCCAACTACCTTTAAACTCTAAGGACACAAGCCCTAAGCATATCCTCAAAAGTTTGGATAGTCGTTTCGACTTAGCTATCTATTTGAGGATGAAAAGTCATGATATGCTTGACCATGGTACCCAAGATCCTTTTGGAAAGATCTCTAAAAATGAGAAGTGAATTCAGCACCACGATCCAAAATGATAGACAAGGGTACCCCATGCGATCTGGCCAACTCATGAATATACAACTTGGTATAATCTTCGAAACCATAAGTCATTTTAATCGGAAGAAAGTGAGTCGACTTTTTCATTATATTAAAAATAATCTAAATTGAATCAAAGTGTTTCCTAGACTTTCGCAACCCAACCACAATATCCATGTTGATCTCTTCCTACTTCCAAGTAGGAATTTCTATGTCTTGGGCTAGGCGACCCGGCCTTTGATGTTCCGTTTTCACTTGTTGGCAATTGTGACTACTGGCTACAAACTTGGCAATATCTTTCTTCATACCACCTCACTAATACATCTCCCTCAAGTCTCTATACATCTTTGTGGAATCGGGGTGAATTGAATAGGATGAATTATAGGCCTCCCTCAAAATCAACTCCCTCAAGTCCTCAACATTAGGTATAAATAACCTACCTCGGTACCTAAGGGCACAATCTCCTCTTTGGGAGAAAACCTCCACTTTACCATCCTTCACCAAATCGTTCAACTCTAGTAAGGTGGGATCAAGGTCTTGTTTTGACTTGACTTCCTCAATCAAAGAAGATTTGGACCATCAACCACTACTACACAACTATTCTCAACATAATTCAACTTAACCCCCAACCTAGCTAACCGGTGAACTTCTCTAGCCACCTATTTGTTACAAACATCAATATGAGCTAGACTACCCATGGACACTCTACTTAGAGCATCAGCAACAACATTAGCTTTGTCGAGATGATAGTATACACTCATGTCATAATCCTTAAGGAGTTCTTACTACCTTCTTTGTCTCAAGTTAAGATCTTTTTGAATGAATGAATATTGGAGACTCTTGTGGTCCAAAAACATATCAACATGAACCTCATACAAATAGTGATGCTAAATTTCCAAAGAAAACACCATGGCCACTAATTTAAGATCATGGGTGGGATAATTTTGCTCATGCACCTTAAGTTGTCTAGAGGCATATGCTATAACCTTGCCATATTGAATCAAACAAAACACACCCCAAACCAATTCTTAAGGCATTACAACAAACCACAAACCCTTCCAACCCTTCCAGTAGAGCCAAGATAGGACCGGAGATAAACTTGTCTTTCAAAGTTGAAAACTCTTTTCACATTTATCAATTGAAACAAATTTTGCCTTCTTTTAGGTCATCTTGGTCATAGGGGAAGCAATATAAGAGAAACAATTCACAAACCTCTAGTAGTAACCCGATAAACCCAAGAAACTCCTAATATCTGTTGGAGTCAAGGACCTAGAACAATTTCTTATCACCTCCCTCTTCTTACGGTACTCCTTAATGCCATCACCCAACACCACAGGCCATAGAAAAGCAACCTCTTCCAACCAAAATTCACACTTTTCATATTTGGCATACAACTCTCTCATCCCTCAATATTTGTAACACCACCCTCAAGTGATTCACATGTTCTTCCTTACTCCGGGAGTAAATCAATGTATCATCGATAAAGACCACCACAAACATATCAACAAAGGCTTTAAAAACCCTATTCATGAGATCCATAAATATAATCGATGCATAAGACAAGCCAAAAGATATTACACAAATTCAAAATGCCCATAACTAGTTTGAAAAGCCGTCTTAGGAATATCACACTCCCTCACCTTAACTTGGTGGTATTCGGACCGAAGATCAACCTTAGAAAAGTGACTAGCCCCATGTAGTTGATCAAAAAGGTCATCAATCCTTGGTAGAGGGTGCTTATTCTTTATATGACTATTGAGTTCCTGGTAATCAATGCACATCTAAGAGAACAATCTTTTTTCTTCACAAATAACACTGCTGCACTCCAAGGCGACTTGCTAGGACTTATGAAATCCTTCTCCAACAAATCCCTCAATTGATCATTCAACTCCTTAAACTCTGCTGGGGCCATATGGTAAGGGGGAATGGAAATAGGTTGTGTATTGGGAAGGAGGTCTAAACCAAAGTCTATTTTTCTTTCGAGAGGAATACCGGGAAGCTCATCAGGAAAGACATCAAGAAACTCAGTGACCACGGGAACTGACTCAATAGGAGGAACATTAGATTCAACATCCCTAAAACTTACGAGATGATAAATGCAACCCTCAGAAATCAACTTTTGGGCTTTAAGGCAAGAAATAGATCTACCCTTGACCACCACATTACTACTTTCCTACTCATGGATGGGTTCTTTAGGGAATTGAAATCTAAACGTGTGGCCTCTACAATTAATGGGAGCATGATATGCATGTAACCAATCCATCCCAAGAATAATATCAAAATCCACTATGTTAAGTTCAACAAAATAATAAGGCAAGCCTTTATGCAATAAAGACACAGGACTAATGTCTATAGACTCTTTTAGCAATGATGGACTCACCAATGGGGGTAGATACTTCATAAGCTTCATTTAATAATTTGGGACACACATGCAGCTTATTGGCAACAAAAGAAGTAACGAAAGAAAGAGTAGCACCCGGATCTATCAAAGCATACACACCATAGTCAAAAACCTTTAAGATACCGGTAACAACATCGGGCACCTCATCCACTCCTTTGCCATCCATGGAAACCATAGAATCTATTTTGCCTTGGAGCAGCCACTTGTTGGCCTCACTTTGCCCTTTGACCCACCTTAGCACCTTGGCCTTGAGGATGACTATCTCTACCCTTATTTTTAAAATGAGGACAATCAATAACCTTGTGACCCATCTCACCACAACCAAAGCAAGCATTAGAATTTTTCAAACATGGACAACCATGGTTCCTCTCACACTTTTGGCACTTAGGATGGGTCATCCCACCATTGCCACCTTGGGATCTTATGTTAGACACCCCATCATGAGCAAACCTCTTATTAGGAGCATTGGAGGACCTTTAGACTTGGATCCTTTGACCTTGTTGAAACTGACCACCCTTATAACCTTGGAAACCACCCTCAAACCAAGACCTCTTAGATTCCCCCACTTCTCCTCTTTCTAAGCTTTTCCCCATCAAGTTGTTCGACATATGTCATGAGCTGAGACAAGTCCATATCACCCACTAGCTTGGTAGTATAACACTCTTCATTAACCAAGTCATACACTACCAACACAAATTTATTCATCCTTTAATCTTGGAGCATACTTAGAAAGCTTGTTGAATTTGAGGGCATACTCTCTCACACTCATGGAACCTTGATTGAGGTTCATAAACTCCATCATATCAGCCTCCCTTAACTTGATAGGGATGAACCGGTTGAGGAAAGCATCTTTGAAATCCTCCTAAGGAATAGGATCATCATTTCTCATCTCCAATTTCCATTGAGTGAACCAAATTTAGGCCACACATTTGAGTTGGTAGGTTGTTAATTCTTCTTTGTCCTCCAAATTTACACCCATGATAGATAGGACTTTACACACCTCATTGATGAACTCTTGGGGGTCTTCCTCCGCCTTGGACCCATGAAACTCCAGAGGGGTCATTATTGTGAAATCCACCATCCTTGAGGCTGGAGTAGGAGCATGAGGAGCTTGGGCCCCTTCGTTCATTTGGTTGGTCATAGCATGGTCCAAAATTGAGATGGCATCCTGAAACTCATATTGGGCTACCCCTCCATCTTTAGGAGCTTGAGGAGAGGGAGGGGTCGGTTGCTCCTCAGGTGTACGGGCTCTCCTTAGTCTTGTTCTTGGTAGAGGCATGATCTTGAAAATAAATAGCATTCATTAGTGTGAAAGCCTTATCTTTACATATAAAGCATGATATAGATCACAAAGAAGTGAAAAATTTCCTAAAACACTTCATAGCCTCCTATTCATCGTTATAGTACGCTTCACAACCATGAATAAGACTCTAATTGATGGGGTGTGTTGGATTTCCAAGGATCATTAACAATCTTGTGCTCTGAAACCAAGCTTGTCATAGCCCAAGCCTAGGGCCTGGACGAGACACGAAGAATGGGAAGTCCCGAGACATCCCAAACAAGCCTCTTAGCATATCTTGTACATATCCTTGGTTGCAGAAATGAAAATAAACATCATATAAAAGTCAAGTATCAAAAGGGAAGCGGGACTAAGGGAAGTCTTTCAAAAACATAGGAACATAAGAAGATCGAGCTCAAAGTATATACAAACTTAGGTCCAGCAACACCTTTATTTTAGAATGGAGCATGGGCCAAGACACTGCCTGGGCTCACCCTCGTAATAATGAGTATCCAACCTAAGGAATAAGTCTCAACATAGCATGAATAAAAATAGATATTATCCTCAGAGTTGATGACTTACCAAAGCTTTCTTAGAGTACCGAACTAGGCATGTGGAGGAGGATGATCAAAAGAACTCTGGTTCCTACATGGTGATACCATGTAGGCATAGAGTATGCGTTAGTACATTTTAATGTACTAAGTATGTGGGGTCCAATGCAACAAAGACATAAGTTATAATATTCAAAATGCATAATCACAATCAATAGATATATAATCTCAATATTACATGCATAATCAATGCTTGTTATAAAACATACTTGTAAAACATTTAACTTGCATAATATACCATACATATGTAGGAAGAGACCCTAACCAACATAGACCACGAAGCTAGAACTTGGACTCCAAGGCATAACACCCCTTAGTGTAGGTGACAGGGCATGACACCCCCTGCAAAGTGTAGTTTATTTGACAAAGCAAACCAAACATGATAACATGAACTAGAGGGATCCACTAGTATAGCAAGGGTATAATACATAATCCTATGGTAGCACATATTTTAGAGACTAAAGACTTTATATAAGGACCCTTTGAGTACAACCCCCATCTTAAGCCTCAATCGGTGCTAAGTCAAATCCCATGGAATACTTGAAATAATCATACATTAATAATATCATGAATAACTTGTAATAGATATAATAACATGATATGAGTAGCTCATAAATATGCTTGACCTCTACTAGTGAGCTTAACTTGAAGATGAGAGTAAATAATAATCTTACATGATCCCTTACCTTGGCATAAATGGCTCACAAGAGGTTAAAATCTTGAAATAGTGTTCGACTTGATACTTGTAAAATCATATACTTTTCATGAATTCACTATATTATTAAAAGCTCTTTATCATTATGAAATCACTTGACTTGTAAATCATATAATAGTTCATCAACAACTTGAGAATTTTTATCATGTAATTTTATCAAACACATGATGGGTTGATGATACTTGTTCAAAATCATGCAACTCAAGAGTAAAACAAGAAGAGTAACTCAATGCCAATCAACCCACTAATATTGTAGTAAAACCAACATTTAGGATATCTTGAAATCCATCAGAAAAGCACATAATAGTTCATGGTTTCATAGTTCAAATCATGCATAGTCTCAATAGACAAAATCAATTCATCGAATAAGCTTAAAATAGAGGTTCATTCATAATTAATCAATACTTAATAAAACTCCAACATAATTTATCTTCATAATTCATAATAAGAGATACTCATAGGTAACGCAACTTGAAATCATGTAATTTTCACAAAAAGAGAAGGTTGAGCTCCATGTGTGAAAGGACCCATGGATGAAGACCCGTATACCTCAAACCATGAATTTCTTGAGATGAACTTGTAGGAGACTTAAAGCTTGAGATGGGTTCTTGAGTTCCAAAATTCAAATCCTTGAATTTGAATGAGAGATTTGATAAAGTCTTGGAAAAGTTTTAGAGATGGTTTTGAGAGTTATAGAGTTGAAAAATGGCTAAGTTTGGAAGATTTCACGTTTAAATGGGCATGGGGCTATTACCCCAATACCCTTGGATGAAATAAGAAAACTAAGGAAAATCTTATGTTGGTCCATATCCCTAGCGTGACGCTAGCCCAATGCGCAAGCCAACTTACACTAGTCCGTGCCCTAGGCACGTCGCGACCTGGGCATGGACAGACATTGAAAAATTCAAAAATTAGTAAAAATTATTTTTCGCTACGGGTCTTTGAAAATTCCGGTTATACCCATTCCTACTCTATTTTTCCCCTTTATCAAGAATATAAAGTCAGATTTCCGAAATCATGCACAAATTTTGACATATATGGAAATTATGATTAAGAGGCATTTCGAAGCACATGAGGGGTGTTTCATTAACTAACTTACTTCTCCAAAGGGGGGTTTGCAAAAATCAATAAGAAAATAAAACTAACTATTATGAGAGAAATGTCAATAATGGAGAGCAACTAGGATATTGTGTTTCCCCTAATTCCCCAACTTAGTACCACCGGATAGCCTAATTCTTGTCTAGTGTATAGCATACAAGACAATAATTCAAGTTCACCAAGTTCTTTGGTCAATGGTGAGATTTGAATTTCACTATCTGACTTAGGCCATCTTAATAATGTGCATTGCTAACCATTACCTATTAGTCTTGGTACAACTTTCACTTGGCCTAATTTGATTGATTAAACGAGAACACGTCAATCAAATAATCTTGTTAATTAATCTCTTTTCCTATTCATTACTACCTTGGTATATTCAGTAATACTAGACGGGTTCTAATATTAGCTACCATTAGAAAACATGCAAAACAAAGAGAGTTAATTACATGAATAAGCACCTTCCAAGAATTGTGTATCCATTTTTACTTTGTTAGGTTTTCATGGTTCCCACAACCCTAGTTGTGGATTTAGCTACTCATACTATGTGTAGATGCAAAAATTATGAATTGAGAAGACATAATTAAACACTGACACAATAGATTCAAGAACAAGAATCCAATGTCAACACAAATCACAAGCTTTAAGAACAAATTCAACCACAAGTGTTATCAAATACTCTCTCATAATTATCTCTCTCAAACTATTGAGTTCTCTTACTATTAGGCTAAAACTTATCAAAATTGATGAGAAATTATGAATAATAACCTTGAAGACTGATGTATAATAATTAAAAAATTCAAATCCTAAATGACTTAGGAGAACTTATCAGTACGACATACAAAAGCTCTCTACAACCCGTATTGAAGTTTATGGCCAGTAATTTAGGTCTCATACATTATTGCTAAAAAACTGGACTTCGTCTTTACGATACCCCTTAACAGCTCGTATAATGATTTACGACCTGTAAAGGGAGTCTTATTTGATGAACATCAGAAAGTCTTCATTCTTGAATCCTCAGGGCATGAAACATCTTCTATGACTCATAAACTAGTCTATGGCTCATCTACATATTCGTAGAATCAACTTCTGAAACTAGGCCCCTCACTGGATTTCCTTACAAAACCTCCCTTTGGCCCATAGAATGGTCTACAACCCGTAGAGGGTCTTGTATAAGATCAAAACTACAACAACTTCTATAACTTTTCCCAAAAGCATGGCCAACCTGTAATCCTGCAAATATAAACAAAAAACACATAAAATCTACAAAAATTTCATTACGAACACACAAAATTTCAAGTTTTATGAATCAAAAGTATTGTATTTTGGCAGAACATCACCACTACTAGGTGGAAAGTGTACATGGACTATAGAAAACTCAATGCATTGATAGAGAAAGACCACTTTCCTATGTCATTCATGGATCAGATGCAAGACAAATTAGCTAGAAAGGGTTGGTATTGCTTTCTTGATGGATATTCAAGCCATAACCATATCACCATTTCCCTAGAGGATAAGGAGAAGATGACATTTACGTGCCCCTATGGCACTTTCCATTCAAGGGGATCTCATTTGGGTTGTGTAACGCTCCAACGACATTTCAGAGATGCATGATGTCCATTGTCTTAGACATGGTAGAGGACACTATTAAAGTCTTCATGCAGTGTGGTTGGAGACTCATGTGAGGACTGTTTGAAGCACTTGCATGCTATGTTGCCAAGATGTGTGGAAAGCCATCTGGTGCAAGATTGGGAAAAGAGTCACTTCATGGTGAAGGAGGGAATTGTGCTAGGGTAAAAGATCTCCAGCAAAGGAATCGAGGTCGACAGAGCAAAAGTATAAGTGATTGAGAAGCTTCCCCTACCCATCTATGTTAAGGGGGTGAGGAGCTTCCTGGGGCATGTAGAGTTCTACCGGAGGTTCATAAAAGACTTCTTTAAAATTCCATATCCATTGTGCAAGTTGCTTTAGAAGGATGCTAAGTTCATGTTTGATGATGCATGCCTTAAAGCCTTTGAAGGATTGAAGAAGTTTATATCAGTCCCAATTATTGTAGCTCCAGACTGGTCAAACCCTTCAAAATCATGTGTGATGCAAGTGGGATTGCGCAAGGTGTAGTACTGGTACAGTGCCAAGAGAAGATATTGCATCCCATTTACTATGCTAGCAAGGCCCTAAACACAACCTAGAAGAACTACACTGTCACTAAGCAGGAGTTACTCATCCTAGTCTTCACATTCAAGAAATTCAGGTTATACTATTACGGACTAAAGTGGTGGTGCATACAGATAACTCAGTACTGTGGTACTTGATAGAAAAGAAGAATGCATAACTAAGGCTGATGAGATGGGTACTTCTCCTTAAATAATCCAACTTCAATGCCATCAACAGAAAAGAGACAAAAAACCAGGTCACAGATCAGCTCTCTAAAATAGAAGATGGAGTAACGACAAAGTTTGATGATGGATTAGAGATCAATGACTCATTCCTAGATGAGAAAGTGTTAGGAGCATCCCATGATTTAATAACATGATTTGTAGACTATGCAAACTATATGGTAAGTAACATTGTGTTGCCCAATTTGAACACACAGCAGCGTCAGAAGTTCATGACTAATGTGAGGAAGTTCTTTTAGGATGATCCATACTAGTTTTTGTATGCACAAATAGGATTACTCATCGCTATGTTCCTGGGATTGAGATGATGAGCATCCTTGAGGTATGTCACTTGTGATTGGTAGCTAGGCATTATAGTAGAGTTTGGACAGTATAAAAAATCTTACAGTATGGGTATTACTAGCCCACCATCCACCAGGATACTCATGACTATACCAAAGCTTGTGATAAGTGCCAAAGAGAAGGCGGTCTTTCTCGGAAACATGACCTCACTCTACACCCTATTATGGTCATTGAGTTATTTGATTTATGGGGGATCGACTTTATGGGCCCTTTTGTTAGCTCACATGGAAACAAATATATCTTAGTAGTTGTGGATTATGTACTAAGTGTCTCGGGGTCATTTCTCTAACTAACAATAATAGCGAATGTGTCACAACATTTCTGAAAAGGAACATCTTCTTAAGGCTTGGCACCTCTCGGGTAATCATTAGCGATGGAGGTTCTCACTTCTGCAATCGGCTTTTCAAAGCCCTTCATGAAAAGTATGGGGTGAAGCATCAAGTAGCAACACTTTACTATCCTCAAACAAACGGGCAGGTGGAGGTATCTAGTAGGGAAATTAAATAGATTTTATCGGTAGTTGTGAATATTAACTAGGTAGATTGGTCGTAAAAGCTGGATGATGGATTACGGGCATACCAGACAACATTCAAGATCCCTATAGGCATGTCTCCCTACTAACTTGTCTTTATGAAGGCATGTCATCTACTGGTGGAACTGGAGCACAAAGCAATGTGGGCGCTGAAGAAGTAAAATCTAGACTAGAATGATGCAAGAAACTCTAGGTTGAGCCAACTCAATGAGCTTATGAGTTTCTCTTGAAGGCATATGAGAGCTCACCCTTATACAAACAAAGAATAAATTTGCAACATGATCGTCACACAAAGAATATTTAGTTCGCAACAAAGGACTTGCTACTACTCTACAATTCAAGATTAAAGTTGTTCCTTGGGAAGCTAAAGTCTAGATGGTTGGGACCTTTTTTAGTAGCACGTGTCTTTGATCACGGAGCTATTGAATTAGAGAGAAGCAGTGGAGGAACTTTAAAGGTAAATGGCAAAATATTCAAGCCATACCTTGGAAACTTAGAAGCGGTGGAAAAATGGGATCTAGAGGAAGTCTGAGTTCTCAAGTCATCTTTGCCGTTCCGCGATAATAAATCAGGCGTTACTTGGGAGGCAATCCAAGGTGGAGAGTAATACCTAGGTGCTTAGGTGTTATTTCTAGCCCCTTATGTTTTACTTTATTTTGATTTTGTACATTGGGGACAATGCATCTCTTTTTCGATGGGGTGTGGGTTGTTATGGACCTTAGTGAAGTCTGAATAGCTTGGGTCAATAACTACCCCAATTTTTTATCCTATGGTTTTCTTGCCTGTGTTCTTTTTTGACGTGGATATTTATTTTCTACTGAACTGCTATGTTTAGGATGTTTTAGGAAGTATTTGCAGCATATAGTACTAATGCCTATGGCAAATAGCATGTTTTTATGTTTTGTTAGAAAAATGATACCCACCAAAATTTTGATTAGTTAGTTTACATAGAAACCATGCATGTTAGGTGTGTTGACAATGCTAGTTTTGATAAGTGAGGATAAATTGAGATAAAAAGCATGATCAAACAGTCTTTTGTTGACATGTGAGTGAACTTAAATTACAGAATTCATGTGTTGTGTGCTAATTCAGAACTTGCGTTGTTACTATAAGATAGACTGTAGATTAATTAGATAACGATTGGATCTTATTTCATTGTTCTTAAGAGTCCACTTAGCCAAAATAACCAACCAAAATTGTAGTATATACCTTGATCCTAATGTTTGAGCCTAACACATACCTATTCTTTGCAAACACCAAATTAGCCTAGCCTCATTAGTTGAAAAATCATGAAATTAGACTTGGTCCTTCCTTGAACATTGTTTTCCTTGACTTGGGCAAAAAGCCTAAGTTAAGGGTGGCTACCAAAAGTGCCCTGGTTTTGAGGACGGATAATGCTCACCTCAACTCAGGCCAAAACCCTAAGTTGAGGGTGGCTAGTGTAGGCGTGAAACACAAAAATAATAGGGCAAGTTAGTGATACAGATGAAAGGGAAAAAATCATGTACAAGGTGCAAGATAAATAAGTGATGACCCAAGCCTAGGGCCAAGACATGACACGACAAATGGGAAACGAAAGGGACCCAAACATTCCTCTTAGCATATCAATCAGACATCCTTGGTCGTGGAAGCAAAATAACAACAACAAGAGGTATAAATAAGGGAAAAAGGGACTAAGGGAAGTCTTGATATTTATAAATCATAAAAGAGTCAAAACTTAAAGCATAAGTACATTAATTGTTCCAACAACACCTCTAAACGTAGATTGGAGCGGAGGCCAAGAAACTCTCCAGGCTCACCCTCATAATTTCATATGTTCATCATTAAGAAGTCTTCGAAATAACAAGAGAAAGTAGATAATTTTCACGCCCAAGGTACCATTATGGTGGACTCGCACTCGTGCCAATAAGACCCGGGAGAACCAGCCTATATCTATGTACTTTCTATACATATTATAAAGGATTTCTACATTCAAGATGCCTTTAAGAAAGTAAACAGTAATAACAAGCCAAAAGGAAATGCATATGGCTAGGCCATTGGGGCAAAGGTGTCTAGAGTACGAGACATGACCACACTTTAATTTGCATAGTCTAAAAAGCCTCTAGTTAAGAAAAAGTATTTGATAAGGGTTGGCACAGGCCCGACCGTGACTAACTATACAATACCAAAATATAAGATCTAGACACATAAAGCTCCAAAGCAACCTGGAGCTTGGTAACATAGCTGGATATCATGTACTCCTACTGGGGAGATCTACTAGCACCTGTACCTGCAGCATGAAATACAGGTCCCCTGTAAGGGACATCAGTACAAGATAATGTACTGAATATGTAAGGTAGGAAATACTTTATATAAAGTAACAACTCAAATGAAACTATGCACTGGTGTAGGATAAGAGACCACCCCTTAGTTATACTGTGGGATTTTGTACTTTATGTTCTTTTTATTACTTTACCTTTACTGTATAATCTGTGCATAGCATGATATACAAATGACTAGCTGATCAGTGGTAAATTTATATTGGGATTGGCCCTGGCTAGGCTTTTCCTTTAACCCCTTTGGCCACCCCCCGTGATAGGATCTACCCTTGCTAGGTCATTCTTCCACCCCTCGGGTTACCACCCATCAATAAGCAATATACCTTACCTTTCAATTACCTTTGAGATCATTCTTTTGGTGGTCACAATATTAGAGTTGTAGGGCTATATATGTAGCATGTGACATGTAGATAATCATACAAGACAATATGACAATGAAAAGAGTATGTTACATAAATAATGAAATGCGTATGAGATGAAAAAACTAGTGAACTTTATTTAGCAACAAGAACCCATGTAACTTGGTATCCACGTATGTATGCAGAATTGAAGGTGACTATTTATGGGAGCATATGAATATGTGAAAGAGTGGAGACATGGTTAGTAGTTGTGTCAGATTTCCTTAGTGCCTTTTTGTGCCAAGGAAGAATCTAGATTTCATGCCAAGTAATATGAATCGAGTAGCATTACATACCTTGATGTACACCTCGCTAATATCTTGAGATAACCTTCCCTTCCTCCAAATATTTATCTACAATATATTAGGTGATAAAACTAGCATTATCAGCCAATAGATACATCTTGGCATCCCAATCTCATAAAAAAATAACATACGAGCAGCAACCGTATAATTGTAAACTCGAGCATATTCTTTCAACCTTTCTGCCTCTAATCGGATTTTCTAATACACATTCGCATATACATATCATGTGCAGCCTATTTTAGTTTCATAACAGTCTTACAAAATCCCACAAAGCACAAACATAACAATTTTATGCAACATACAAATAGGTGGCATAATATTACATCCCTTCGCTACATTTTGATGTCGACAGTCCCGAACCTATTTGAACTTTACCCAAATTGTTCTCAATACATCTATACATAAACATAGCCTTAAAACACTCTTATAAAAGTACAAAATCATCCATGAAGGACGTGATGCAATAGCCTTCCATCCATAAGCGCACAAGTTTGTACTAAGAACACAATTGTGATATCCCATAAGAACTCACTTTCGCAGACTGTAAAAGTGGTGCAGCAGCTTAGTTACGTCACTAAAAAACCAAAAATTGTTAAAAGCATAAGTTTACTTCATAATTTAGTCAACCAAGAAGAGAAAATCCTTTTGAATAACAAGAAAAGTTCAAAACAATCCTTCGGACACATGTAGCCCAAATTCCTAGCACATGCATAACTAGCATATACTTGTTGTTTGTGATGGGAAAAATATAACAAATACATGGATATTTCCACTTACTTTAGCCTTCAATATTAGGTTTTCCTTCAAGAATCCTAGAGGGTTGTATTGGCTGCCTTGTGAAGTGAAGTAAAGAGAAAAATTAGAGTCTTTAGGAAGCTGAAAATTTGTTCCAAAATGAAATGATTTAAGGGGCTGTTTTTGAGCACTTTTAAAGGTTCTCTTTGTCCGAATTTCACTTGAAATTTTCATAAACATATACCAATAAGCTTGTGATTCAGCAGCTTGGTCCTTACACTTGGGCCTAAATGGGTCTCAAAGTTGATGGGTCTTGGCAGCCCATTTTCCCAATTCCTCTTCACTTAGTTTGGGCCCAATTAGTCAAGTGGTTTGTGATGTACTTGGACACTTTTATTATTCATCTTGGGTTGTAAGTATTGTCCATTTACAATGGTAAAATATGGGCTAAAGTTACACTCTTAACATGGACTTTATTCATTATCGGATTTGGACAAATTCGACGTCGGGCCTCGTCTACGTTTAGCTAGCCAATTTAAGCTAAGGAAGTAGGTGACTCACCTGCTAGCTTCCAAATTCTTACAAGCACCTCAATTCTTCACCTTGTTTAAGGTTGTGATCTCCTTAATTTGACTTGAAACTTATTTACACTCGACTTCAGCATTAAACATACATATTAACCTCAAATTTGAGATTCAAGTACTTTTAAAAATTGGCACTAATTTAAAAAAGCCATATCATGTTTCATTTGCATAGTACTAGTATTGTAAGATGTCGTGTCTTACATCCTCACCCCCTTAGCAACATTCACCCTCAAATGATAGGACAATTGAATAGCTCAACCAAATTTAAACTTTTACTTATATAAGCTTTTGACAACACAAAGTATTCAATCACATGTACCTATTAGTGTCCTAATTCCGTATGTTAGACTTCCTCTTTAGCTTCAAATAAGTAAGGGTATTTTTATTTGATTGCATCCTCAGCCTCTCATGTTATTTCTTCTACTTGCTGGTTTCTCCAAAGTACTTTCACTAAAGCTATTTCTTTATTCCTTAGCTTCTTAACTTGATGATCTAGAAATCTTCATAGGTGAGATCTTCTGTAACTTACACATCCTCAATAGGAGTGATACAGGATGGGTTACCTGTGCATTTTCGAAACATTGAGACATGAAAAACTGGATGAATAATTAAAAGCTCTTGGGGTAGCTCTAGTTGGAGACACCTTTAAAAATACCCAATCCCCTACTAAGAATTCCTGTCCTCTCCTTCTAGCATCTGCATATGATTTGTGATGACTTTGGGATATTTCTAACCGCTGCTGTATTACCTAAACTTTTTACATGGCTTATTGAACTAGATCTGGCCCAAGCAAGGTGGTTTTACCCACTTCAAACCATCCAATCGACGACCTACATTTTCTTCCATACAAAGCTTCATAAGGTACCATCTTGGTACTTGAGTGGTAGCTATTATTATAGGAAAATTCAATAACAGGCAAATGGTCGACCCAACTATCTTTAAAATCCAATGCACAAGCTCACAACATATCTTCAAGTTTCTGAATGGTTTGTTCTGCTTGACCATCTATTTGAGGGTAGAATGTTGTACTCAGAATCACCTGTGTCTCTAAACTCCTTTGGAAGGACTTCCAAAACATTGCAGTGAATTGAGCCCCCTGATCAGAGATAATAGAGATTGGGACTCCATGAAGCCCAAACATCTCTTTGTGCTATAGCTTGGCATACTCTTTAGCTCTATATCACTCCTGGCTGGCAAGAAGTGTACTGACTTTGTGAGTCTGTCTACTCTTACCTATATGGAGTCAAACTTCTAAAATGAGCGAGGCAAACTTGTAACAAAATCCATATTGATCATATCCCACTTCCATGTTGGAAGCTCTATGCATTGCA
>JAOTQR010099436.1:0-25877 GCA_025774065.1 Solanum ossicruentum | reverse complement strand
TGTTTCACTCTAGCATTGATCATACATGCCATATTGCTATATTATGCCTATTGCCTATTGATATGCATTTCGAATATAATGCCTATTTCTTGTTGCATTGCATCTCACATACTTAGTACATTCAAATGTACTAATGCATATTCTTGCCTAAATGATGTCACCATATAGGAACTAGTGCCGAAGTTGATCATCCTCCTCTACGTGGCTAGTTCGGTGCTATTCAAGCTAGTTGATGAGTCCTCCACTTCGAGGACCTAGTTTTTGTTTCTTCCATTATGTACTGAGATACTCTTCTTTATTGTCTATTTTGTCTATGAAAATGATCCTTGTTACTTTATCTTGGCCCTTACTCTTATCTATGAATTAGAGGTGTTTGTTAGACATGTTGTGTATCTATGATATGAGTTTAACTCTTGTCTTTTGACCATGATATTGTGCAATCTTTTCCCTTAGCCTCGATTTCCCTATTCTCTTATCTTAGAAGCTTGATTTATTACTTCCGCGACTAAGGATGCGTAATGATGCTTCGTGAGTGTTGCTTGGGGTTCCTTCGGGTTCCCCTTGCGCCATGTCACGCCTAGGCCCTAGGCTTAGGTCATGACATTATCTCTATCATCTTGTGAGTGTTAGGGATGTTGTGTCCAAAGTCCTTCCTATAGAGTCAGTTTCGGTGGTTAATGAGTTCCTCGATGTCTTTCTCGATGAGCTTCCCGGTGTTCCTCCCTAAAGGGAAACAGATTTTGGTATTGACCTTCTTTCCGATACTCAACCCATTTCTACTCCCCCTTACCGTATAGCCTCGGAAAAGTTGAAGGAGTTGAATGAGCAATTGAGGGATTTGTTGGAAAAAGGTTTTATAAGGTGTAGTAAATCACCTTGGGGTGCACCGGTACTATTTGTGAAGAAGAAGGATGGTTCTCTTAGAATCTGCATTAATTACCTGTAACCTAATAGAGTCACCATCAAGAATAAGTACCCTCTACCAAGGATTGATGATTTTTTTTTACCAACTTCAAGGAGCTAGTCACTTCTCTAAGACTGATCTTCGGTTGGGATACCACCAAGTGAAAGTGAGGGGGAGTGACATCCCCAAGACGACCTTCCGGACTAGGTATGCACACTTTGAGTTTGTGGTTATATCCTTTGGGTTTTCTAATGCACTGGCTATCTTCAAGGATCTTATGAATAGGGTCTTTAAACCCTACCTTGATTTGTTTTTAGTGGTTTTTTATTGATGATACTTGGATCTATTCCTATAGTGAAGAGGAGCATGTGGATCACTTGAGGGTGGTGTTGCAAATATTGAGGGAGGAGAAGTTGTATGCCAAATAAGAAAAAAGTGAGTTGTGGTTGAAAGAAAATGTGGTGTCGGGTGATAGCACTAAGGTGGAACCTAAGAAAATGGAGGTGATTAGAAATTCGCCTAAACCTTTGACTCCATCAGACATTAGAAGTTTCTTGGGTTTGGTGGGTTACTACCGGAGGTTTGTAAATGAGTTCTCTTCTATTGCTTCTCCTATGACTAAGTTGACCCAAAAGAAGGTAAAATTTGTGTGGACTGACGAGCGTGAAGAGTTTCCAAACTTTGAAAAATAAGCTTATATTCACTCCTATCTTATCTCTATTGTGAAACGACCCCAAAAAGTCCTTAAAAATGTGCCTTGGAAGTGCCCAAAATCGTAATTTTCATATATCTAAAAATTCGTTCAATATTCTTAAATTCCGACTTCATATTCTTGTTCATGGGGGTCAAAATTAGGGGGTAAATGGTAAAACACTAATTTTAGAGCAAACGATTAGCAATTTCAATTTTTCAAATGTGAAATTCTAGAGGGATTTTCACGCCCCTGGCGTGATGCACCAAGGATGCACACAAGTTTTAAATTCTGCCAGTTTTGACTTCGGTCGAAGACTTTAAAGTCTTGGCCCTAAGTGTTCCCAAACGTGTATTTTCACTTAGTTACAAGTAAGAAATATTAATGAAAAATGCAAAAAAAAAGGTATAATTTCCATTTTCATTGGGATATGCAGACTCTTTGCCTATAGTTAGCCATATTTCACCCTCATATCATCCTAAACATTCCCTAATACTCATTCATACACTTAGCTAATATTTTATCTCCTAAATTGAAGTCTCAAAACCTCTTCCGGATCTAAGTATTTCCTTCAAGCTTCAAGCCTCCATTTTCAATCTTCACAGAGTCTCTCAAAAAGCTAAGGTATATGGGTTTGTTTCATGGGTTTCTTTCACCCATGATTTCCAAGATTCCTTTTCTTACAAATTGCATGATTTAAAGGTGATTTATTCATGGGTCTTGATTATTATGAAAATTACTGAATCATGTTTTGAGCTATGAATCTAAGATCTATTGAAAGGATTGATAAAGGGTTTTGATGTTTATAGCTTGAGGGTGTTACTAAGTATCTATTGAAGCTTTCACATTGAATTTACTAGCATGATTTCACTCTTGAATTGCATGATTTTACACTAGCACTACACACTCTCTAAGTGTTTGATAAAATGTCCGGATGTGGTTTCTTGATGAATTGAAGGTCCAAAGCATAAGATATGATATGATTGATATTATGATGATGTTAAGAGCTTGTGCATATGGTATATTCTAAATAAAGTGTTGCATTAGACCATGCCCAATCTGGTGGGACTAAGAGCCCAGATAACCTTGTCGGGGGGTTAGTACCTTGATATCCAATCATGGGTCAAAGGTGGATAAAGATCCACAAGATTTCATTAATGAGGTCTACAAGATTTTGGATATCATGGGTGTTGGGCCAAATGAAAAGGCGGAGTTGGTGGTGTACTAACTCAAAGGGGTAGCCCAAATATGGTATGAACAATGGAAGAGAGAGAAGGGAAATGGTGATGTGGTTCTTTGGGAGGAGTTCATATTGGCTTTTCTTAATTGGTTCTTCCCTCTTGAGCTTAGGGAAGCCAAGTTGGTAGCATTTATGAATTTGAAACAAGGTTCCATGAGCGTGAGGTATTATGCCTTCAAGTTCAATTAACTTTCAAAGTATGCTCCTCATTTGGTGGTTGATCCTAGATCTAGGATTAATAAGTTTGTGATGGGGGTCCCCGACTTAGTGAGTGCAGAATGTCGGTCTGCTTTGCTAATTAGTGATATGGACTTGTCCCGATTGATGACATATACTGAACACATGGAGGAAGAAAACTTGAGGAAGAGAAGGGATCATGAGGACAAGAGGACCCATTTTGAGGTAAGTACCAAAGGGGTGGATGGTTCCATCAAGGCCAAGGATCTTCTCATGCTACTAATAGAGGGTTTGCCAATGACTTCCCTAGGCCTCAAGGTATTGGTGGTGTGGCTCCCATTGTTGTGTGTCCTAAATATGGAAAGAGTCATAAGGGCCAATGTTTGGAGGGTTCTAATGCATGCTTTGAATGTGGGGAGCTTGGTCACAAAAAGGTGGATTGTCCAAGAAACCCTAGCAAAGGTCGGGGTGCTAATGCGGTTCCATTGGTTAGGGGTGGTCATCAAGGTGGTGCCCGAAGGCACAATCAATTTCATGCCACACATGGGAGGTAAACGGTTGGTGAGGTTCCTAATGTTGTTACCGATATGTTGAAAATCTTTGCCTTTGATGGATATGATTTGATTGATATGAGTGCCACTCTTTCTTTTATCATCCTCTTTGTTGCCCAAAAGTTCAATGTTGACCCCAGTTATTGCATGAGTCATATGAAGTGTCTACTCCTATTGTTGCATCTATTGATGCTAGGTTAGTTTATAGAAGTTGTCCTATATGCATTTTGCCTAAATTGTTGCCTTGTGATCTCATTTAATTAGACATGGTTGATTGTGATATCATTCTTGGAATGAATTGTTTGCATGCCTACTATGCTTTTATTGATTGTAGAACCCGTAGGGTCAAATTATAATTTCTAAATGAACCTGTCCTTTAGTGGGAAAGTCAAGATATGGTGGTCAAGGGTAGATACATCTCTTACATTAATGCTCTTAAGTTGATCTCTAAAGGATGTCTTTACCATCTTGTGAGGGTTAGGGATGTGACGTCTAAAGTCATTCCCATAAAGTCGGTCCCGGTTATAAATGAGTTTCTTGATGTCTTCCTAAATGACCTTCCTGGTGTTCCTCTCGAACAAGAAACATACTTTGGCATAGACCTCCTCCTGATACTCAACCCATTTCCTTTTCCCCTAACCGTATGGCCCCGATGGAGTTGAAGAAGTTGAAGGAACAATTGAGGGACTTGTTGGAGAAGGAATTTATTAGACCTAGCCAATCACCTTGGGGTGCTCCGGTGTTGTTTATGAAAAGATGGATGTGTCCTTTAGGATGTGTATTAACTACCGACAACTCAATAAGGCCACCATCAAGAATAAGTATCCTCTTCTAAGGATTGATAATTTATTTGACCAATTACAAGGGGCTAGCCATTTCTCTAAGATTGATCTCCAGTCCGGGTATCATCAAGTGAAGGTGAGGGAGTGTGATATTCCCAAGATGGCTTTCCTAACTAGATATGGGCATTATGAGTTTGTTGTGATGTTTTTGGGTTGACGAATGCACCGACCATTTTCATGGACCTTATGAATAGGGTCTTCAAATCCTACCTTGATTCCTTTGTTGTGGTCTTCATTGATGACATTTTGATCTCTTCTCGTGGTGAGGAGCATAGGGCTCATTTGAGGGCTATATTGCAAAGATTGAGGGAGGAGAAATTGTATGCTAAAATGAAAATTGTGAATTTTGGTTGAGGGGGGTTGCTTTCCTAGGGCATGTGGTGTCGAGGGATGGTATTAAAGTGGATCCTAAGAAAACTAATGTGATTAGAAATTGGCCTAGACCATTGACCCAGTCGGACATTATGAGTTTGTTGGGTTTAGCAGGCTATTATCGGGGGTTTGTGAATGGGTTCTGTTTTATTGCTTCTCTAATGACAAAATTGTTTCAAAAGAAAGTTAAATTTGTGTAGACTGATGAATGTGAGAGGAGCATCCAAACATTGAAAGGTAAGCTTGTGTTCGCTCCAACATTTGTCACTATCAGATGGGCTAGAAGGAACTGTGGTGTATTGTGATGTTTCCCTGGTTGTTTTATGTTGTGTGATGATGCAAAATAGTAAGGTCATAGCCTATGTTTCTAGACAACTCAAAGTACATGAAAGGAACTACACTACCATGATCTAGAGTTAGTCATCGTGGTGTTTGCATTGAAGATTTGGCATCAATACTTGTCTGGGGTGCATGTAGATGTGCTCACCAATCATAAGAGCCTCCAATATGTCTTCACCCAAAAGGATCTCAACTTGAGACAAGGGAGATGATTAGAACATCTTAAGGACTATGATATGAATATGCATTACCATACAGGTAAGGCAAATGTGGTGGCAGATGCCTTGAGTAGGGTGTCCATGGGTAGCCTAGCTCATGTTGAAGGTGGTGAGAAGGAAATGGCTAAGGAAGTGCTTCGATTGGCTAGGTTAGGGGTTAGATTAGAGCAGGTTGGTAGTGGTGTGGTTGTTGTTGATAGCTCTAAGTCTTCTTTGATTAATGAGGTGATGGCAAAATAGGATCTTGATCTATCCTTATTGAATTTGAAAGCCTTGGTGAAAGAGGCCAAGGTGGAGATTTTCTCACAAGGGGAAGATGGCACCCTTAGGTACCAAGGTAGGTTGTGTGTGCCATATAGTGATGGTTTGATACAAAGGATCCTTGGTAAGGCCCATAACTCTTCTTATTCTATTCACCCTGGTTCTACCAAAATGTATAGACTTGAGGTATGTGTATTGGTAGGGAGGCATGATAAGGGACAGTGCCAAATTCGTTTCCAGTTGCCATAATTGTCAACAAGCAAAGCCGAACATCAAAGGTCAGGTGGCCCAACCCAAGACATTGAGGTTCCTACTTGGAAGTGGGAAGAGATAAATATGGATATTGTGGTTGATTGCCCAAGACTAGAAAGGGTTTTGATTCAATTTGGGTTGTGGTTGATATAATCACAAAATTGGCTCATTTTCTACCGATTAAGACCACAAATAGGGCTGAAAATAATGCAAGGTTATACATTCATGACTTTGTGAGGTAACATGGGGTTCCTTTATCCATTATATCGGATTGTGCGGAATAATTTACTTCACATTTTTGGAGATCTTCCCAAAGGGGTCTTGGTACTAGAGTTAAGCTTTCTATGGCCTTCCACCCTCAAACAGATGGCCAAGCTGAGAGGACCATCCAAACCCTTGAGGATATGCTTAGAGCATATGTGTTGGAGCTTAAATGTAGTTAGTATGATCATCTTCCATTGATTAAGTTTGCCTACAATAATAGCTATCATTCTGCATCGGTATGGCTCCATTTGAGGCTTTTTATCCTGAAAGAAAAGGTAATGGCTCAGCTAGGTGTTGTAGATCACCAGTTAGGTGGTTTGAGGTTGGTGATATAGCTTTGTTGGGACTAAATATGGTTATGGAGGCTCTTGAGAAGGTTATGATGATTAGAGAAAGGTTAAAGACGGCCTAAAGTCACCAAAAGTCCTACGCCGATATTAGGAGAAGGGATCTTGAATTACAAGTTGGTGATTGGATTTATTTGAAGGTGTCACGATGAAGGGTGTGGTCCATTTTGGTAAGAAGCGCAAGTTGAATCCAAGGTATGTTAGTCTTTATAAGGTTATAAGGACGGTTGGCAAGGTAGCTTATTAGATGAAATTGCCTAGTGAAATTGATTTGGTTCACTCGGTGTTCCATGTCTCTATATTGAGGAAATGTGTGGGTGATCCTAATGCTATTGCACCTCTTCATGTTGTGGGGGGTTTTGAGGATAACTTGACTTAACTTATAAGGAGGTTCCAATTTATATTTTGGAAAGACAAGAGAGGAGATTCAGGAACAAGGAGGTGGCATCAGTTAAGGTCCTTTGGAGGAACCAACAAGTCGAAAGTGCTACATGAGAGGCCTAACCGGACATGCAAAAGCGGTATCCTTATCTTTTCCACTCCATTCAAGTCTAAGGTACTAATTCTAAGTCCCTTATGTGATTTAAAGTCTTATATTTCATTCCCTATGTCATTCATATGCATTCATGTTTAAGTTGGCAAGTTTATGATGATTTTACGTTTATGTTGAGATTTTGAAAAAATGGTGCTTTAAATGTAATGTTGCATTCTTGTTGGGGATGATTTGTTTATGATCACTCTTGCCATGTACATTTCTTTTATATTCGGGGATGAATGTTCCCAAGGGGGAGATATTGAAATGACCCCAGAAAGTGCCAAAAATATGCCTCGAAAGTGCCCGGAATCGTAATTTCCATATCTCTACAAATCTATTCATTATTTTGAAACTTTGGCTTCATATTCTTGTTCAGGGGGTCAAAATGAGGGAGAAAAGGGTCTAACCCTAAATTTAGATCAAAATATTAGCAATTTCAATTTTCCAAAAGTCAAATTCCAGAGAGCTTTTCGCGCCCCTGGCACAACACGCAAAGGGTGCATTAGTGTTAAAATTCTGCCAGTTTTGGCTTCGGTCCAAGACTTTTAAGTCTTGGGCCTAATGTTCCCAAATGTGTATTTGCCTATACTTAGCCATATTTCATCCTCATATCATCTTAAATATTTTTCAAAACTCATTCAAATACTTAGCCAATATTTTATCTCCTAAATTCAAGTCTCAAAACCTCTTCCGGATCTAAGGATTTCCTTCAAGCTTCAAGCCTCCATTTTCAATATTCATGAAGAGTCTCTCCAAAGCTAAGATATGTGGGTTTCTTTCATGGGTTCCTTTCACCCATGATGCCCAAGCTTTCTTTTCTTACAAATTGCATGATTTAAAAGTAATTTATTATGGGTCTTGATTATTATGAAAATCACTGCACACTATGTTTGAGAATATGAAATGGTGACTCTTTTACCATGTTTTGAGTTACGAATCTAAGATCTATTAAAAGGATTGGTGAAGGGTTTTGATGTTTATTTCTTGAGAGTGTTGCAAAGAATCTGCTGAAGCTTTCACATTGAATTTACTAGCATGATTTTCACTCTTGAAATACATGGTTTTACACTAGCAGTACACATCCTCTAAGGGTTTGATAAAATGTTCGGATGTGATTTCTTGAGGAATTGAAGGTCCAAAGCATGAGATATGATATGATTGTGCATATGATATATTCTAAACAAAGTATTGCATTAGACCACGCCCGATCCAGGAGGAACTAAGAGCCCGAATAACCTTGTCGGGGGGTTAGTACCTTGATAGAAAATCAAGGGGCTAGTGCCTTGATAACCTAGATTGGGGGTTTTTATTCATCAACCTAGTGAGGGCTTTGTACCTCACCACTATAGTGATGGGGTGGCATCGTCATTAACCTAGATGGGGGTTTGTACTCATCAACCTAGTGAGGGGTTTGTAACTCATCAACCTGGGTGATGGGGTGGCATTATCATCAACCTACCGAGGGGTTTTTACTTTGGAAATCTTTCTAGGTATCTTCTACACATATGATATCCTATATAAGCATTAGTTACTTAAGCATTGATCATACATGCCATATTGTTATATTATGTCTATTGCCTATTGTTATGCATTTTGATTATGATACCTATTTCTTATTACATTGCATCCCACATACTTAGTACATTCAAACATACTAACGCATACTCTTGCCTACATCACCATGTAGGACCCGGTGCCTAAGTTGATTATCCTCCACCTCCACATGGCTAGTTTTGTACTACTCAAGCTAGTTGGTGAGTCCTCCATTCCGAAGATTTTTATCTATGTTTATCTTATTATGTACTGAGACACTCTTCTTTATGTTCTATTTTGACTATGATGGTGCGTCTGATTTCTTTGTCTTGGCGCACACTCTTATCTATGTAGTAGAGGTGTTTGTTGGACATACTATGTATCTATGATATGAGCTTTATCTATTTATCTCTTGATTATGATGTTATGCAAGCTTTCCTCTTAGTCCCTTTGACCCTATTCTTACTCTTTATGTCTTTAATATGCTTTCGCGACCGATGATGTGTAATTCTAAGTTAAGAGGCTTCTTTGGGGTTCCTTCGAGTTCCCCATTCACTGTATCATGTCTAGGCCCTAGGCTTGGGTCGTGACATATCGAAAGGGTTAGAGGGTTTGTTGTTTTTTATGATGCCTCAAGAATTGGTTTGGGTTGTGTTTTGATGCAAAATGGTAAGGTGATAGCTTATGCCTCTAGGCAACTTAAGGTGCATGAAAAGAATTATCCAACCCATGATCTTGAATTGGATGTCATGCTATTTGCTTTGAAAATTTTGCGTCATTACTTGTATAGGGTCCATGTTGGTGTGTTTAACGATCATACAAGTCTCTAATATGTATTCACACAAAAAAAAATCTCAACTTGAGACAAAGAAGGTGGTTAGAGTTTTTCAAATATTATGACATGAGGGTGCATTATCACCCCGTTAAGGCTAATATTATAGTCGATGCTCTAAGTAGGGCGTCTATGGGTAGCCTAGCATATGTTGATGATAGTGGAAAAGAGGTTGCTAGAAAGGTCCATCAATTGGCTAGATTGGGGGTTAGTATGGAAGAAGTGGATAATGGTGGGGTTGTAGTTGTTGAGGGTTCTAATTCCTCATTGATTGAACAGGTGAAGGCAAAGCAAGATCTTGACCCCGCCTTGTTAGAATTGAAGCCCTCGGTGAGAGATGGTAAGGTGGAGGTTTCCCCCCAAGGGGGAGATGGTGCCCTTAGGTACTAAAGTAGATTGTGTATGCCTAGTGTTAATGACTTGAGGAAGAAGATTTTAGATGAGGCTCATAATTCATCCTATTCTATTCACCCCGATTTCACAAAGATGTATAGGGATTTGAGAGAGGTGTATTGGTGGGGCGGTATGAAGAAAGATATTGCCAAGTTTATATCCAAATGTCGTAGTTACCAACAAGTGAAAGCCGAACATTAAAGGCCTAATGGCCTATCCCAAGATATAGAGATTCCTACTTGGAAGTGGGAGGAAATCAACATTATGGATTTTGTGTTTGGGTTGCGTAAGACTTGAAAGCATTTTGACTCTACTTGGGTTGTGGTTGATAGAAATGACAAAGTTGGCTCATTTCCTACCGGTCAAAACTACTTATGGTACCGAAGATTATGCTAAGTTGTATATATATGAGTTGGTTAGATTACATGGGGTGCCCTTGTCTATCATTTCGGATCGTGATGCGTAATTCACTTCTCATTTTTGGAGGTATTTCGAAAGAGGTCTTTGTACCAAGGTAAAGCGTATCATGACCATTCACCCTTAAATGGATGGCCAAGCCAAGAGAACTATCCAAACTCTTGAGAATATGCTTAGAGCTTATGTTTTGGAATTTAAGGGTAGTTGGGATGAACATCTTCCACTCATTGAATTTTTTTACAACAATAGCTACCACTCAAGCATTAGTATGGGTCCTATGAGGCTCTTTATAAGTTAGGCATTGTAGATCACCAGTTGGGTGGTTTGAATTGGGGGAAATGGCCTTACTAGGTCCGAATTTGGTCATAGAGGCTTTGGAGAAGGTGAGGCTGATAAGGAGATATTGAAAACAACCCAAAGTAGACAAAATTCTACTCCAATGTGAGAAGGATGGATCTTGAATTTAAGGTTGGTGATTGTGTTTATTTGATGGTCCCACCCATGAATGGTGTGGCTCGATTTGGAAAGAAGGGTAAATTGAGCCTAAGGTTTATGGGTCCTTATAGGGTGTTGAGGAGGATTGGTAAGGTTGCCTATGAGTTGGAGTTGCTCATTGATATGCATATGATTATCCAGTCTTCCATGTATATATGTTGAGAAAATATGTGGGTGACCCTAATGCTATTGCACCTTTGGATGTTGTGGGTGTTATGACTTATGAGGATCTCCTAGTAGAAATTTTGGATAGACAAGTGAAGAGGTTGAGAAACAAGGATGTAGCTTCTGTCAAGGTCCTTTGGAGGAATCAACAAGTTGAAAGTGCCACATGGGAAGCCGAGGTGGACATTGAAAAGCGATATTCATATCTCTTCCGCTCTACTCAAGCCTACGGTACTAATTTAAGTCCCTCTATATGATTTCAAGTCCTATATTTCAGTCCTTATTTCATTTCCATGCATTCATGTTTATGTTGACAAGTTTATGTTGATTTTTGACACTTATATTGAGATTTTTGAAAATGGTGTTTAAGAGCATTGTTGCATTCTTGTTAGGCTAAATTCTTCATGATTAATTCTCTCATGTACATTTCTTTGACATTCGGAAATGAATGTTCCCAAGGGGGAGATATTGAAACGCCCTAAAAACACCCAAAATTGTGCCTTGGAAACACCCATAATTGTAATTTCCATATATCTCAAAATTCATGCATGATATTGAAAATCTAACTTCATATTCATGATCAGGAGGCAAAATTGAGTGGGAAATGAGTATAACCCTGATTTTAGAGCAACCTTAGTGAAAAATCATTTTCCAAAAATATCCCAAAACAGTGTTTGTCCGTGCATAGGTTGCGATGCACCTGGGGCACGAACCAGTGTTTATCTGCCCATGGTATTGGGTCCACGTCGTGGAGCAAACATGGACCAGTTCAAGTTTTTCCTTCATTTTTTCATTTTTGGCCTAAGGCATTGGGGCCTTGGCCTAATGCTCTCCTATATGTAAAAACACCTATACTTAGCCATTTTTCAACTCCATATCACTCAAAAACACTTCAAAATCATCTCTAACACCTAGCCAAATATTTCACCCAAATTCAAGTATCCCAAGCTTCATTCTGGATCACAAGAACTTCATTCAAGCTTCAAGTTTTCATTCAAATCTTCATCAAGAAAATCCCCAAAGTTGAGGTGTGTGAGTTTCAACCATTGAGTCCTTTCGCCCATGGTGTCCAACTCTCCTTTTTATAAAAACTTGCATGTTTCCAAATTGATTCATCCATGGATATCTCTTATTATGGATCTTAATTGTAAAATATGTTGGGATTTTATGAAATGGTGATTGATTACACATGTTTAACTAGATCAAGCTTACACTATAAATTGGTTTTGTCTATTTAGACTATGCATATTTTGGGTTATGAAACTATAATCTATTATGAGATTTGATGATGGATTTAAAGGTATCATACATGAGGGTTTTACTATGTGTTGGTGGGTCAATTTACATTAAGATTTTCTCATACTATTTCACTCTTGAATTGCATGATTTTGAACTAGTATTACACACCTGCCAATATAAAATGTCTTGATAAGGATTCTTAAGTTATTGATGGCCTATTGCATGGATTATGAATCAAGTGACTCTATAATAATTAAGGGATTGTATGAATGTATTCAATTCATGAAAAGTATATATAGTGTTGCAAGTTTATCATACCTTGTCGGGGTGTGACATGCCCGTACTACCATGTTGAGGGGTAGATACCTTTACCACCTTATCGGGGGTGACATGCTTGTACTACCATGTTGAGAGGTAGATACCTTGGCCACCTTATCGGGGGGCGACATGCCCGTACTTCCATGTTGAGAGGTAGATACCTTGACCACCTTGTCGGGGGGTGACATGCCCGTACTACCATATTGAGAGGTAGATACCTTGACCACCTTACCAAGGGGGTGACATGCCTTGGATTCCAAGTAATAGCTTGCTTGGTCCATGATGATGGTCTCTTCCTACATATGTAATCTATATTCTCAAGTTATATGTATTACAAGCATGTTTTAATTCTAGTATTGGTCATGTATGCCATATTGTTAGTATACTTATCCATTACTTATGATTATGCATTTTGATTATATTGTCTATCTCTTGTTGTATTGCTTCCTACATACTTAGTATATTTAGATATACTAATGCATACTCTATGCCTACATGATGTTACCATGTAGGAACCAGAGCACCTCACTATCTTTCTCCACGTGGCTAGTTCGGCATATTGAAGATAAACTTTTGGTGAGTCCTCAAGTTCGGGGACACCAGCTTTGCTACTCTTGTTTTGTTATCCTTATGTTGAGTATTTGATACTATAAGGATGAACTTGGAAAGTGTCTTTGCCCCCGCCCAGTCTATGCTAGAGGTGTTGTTGGACAAATGATGTACTTATGCTTGATCTTTGACTATTTTACATTTTATGTTATCAAAGACTTCCTTAGTCCCTTTACCCTCATTTATATCTATTTTTTGTTATTTTGCTTCCATGACCAAGGATGTGTAATTGATATGCTAAGAGACTTGTTTGGAGTTCCTACGGGTTCTCCATCAGTCGTGTCACGTCTAGGCCCTAGACTTGGGTAGTGACACCTCTGATGTTCTACCTTCAGTTGTTGACAATTAGGACATTTAGATACAAACATGGCTATGTCTTTCTTCATGCCATGCCATTAATACACTACCTTCAAATCTTGGTACATTTTGGTGGATCCTGGATGTCTAAAATAATGAGAGCTAAGGGCTTCAGTCATGATCACCACTCTAAGACCATCAACATCCGGAACACACAACCAATCTTCATACCGAAGCACACCATCTACCCCTTTGGAGAAAACCTCTATCTTCTTTTCCGCAACTAACTTCTTCAACTCAGCCAAGGATGGGTCCAAATCTTGTTTGTCCCTGACATAAAAACCACAGAAGACTCAGCCATATTCTGAACATCCACCATCATTAGAATTAGCTAATCTAACACCCAAGTAAGCCAAGTGATGAACATCTTTTACCAATGCTTTCTTTCTTTCATCAACTTGGGCCACACTCCCATGGATAGCCAACTAAGAGCATCGGCTACAATGTTTGCATTAGCGGGATGATATTGAATACTCATGTCATAGTCTTTAAGAAGTTCCAACCACTTTCTTTGCCTCAATTAATATCTCTTTGGGTGAACACATATTCGAAACTCTTGTGATTGATGAACACCTCAACATGAACTCTATATAAATAGTGTCTCCAAATCTTCAAAGCAAACACCACGGCTACTAACTCAAGATTATGAGTTGGATAATTGTTTTATGCACCTTCAGTTGTCTCAATGCATAAGCTATCACCTTACCATGTTGCATGAGCACACAACCCAACCCCATTCGAGAGATATCACAATACACCACAAACCCGTCTAAGTCATCCGATAAAGTCAAAATAAGAGCTAATGTAAGCTTATCCTTCAAAGTCTGAAAGCTCTTCTCACACTCATCCAACCATATAAACTTGGCCTTCTTTTGAGTTAACATAGTCCATAGAGATGAAATGGATGAGAAACCTTCAAAACACCTCCTATAATAACTAGCCAGCCCAAGAAAACTCTAAATATCAGAAGAAGTCAATAGTCTAGGCCAATTCTTCACAACTTCAGTCTTCTTTGGATCAACATTAGTACCATCACCGGATACCACATGGCCAAGAAAAGCAACTTCATCTAACCAAAACTCACATTTACTAGATTGGGCAAACTATTATTTCTCCCACGAAGTTTGAAGAACCAACCTCAAGTGATCCATGTGCTCCTGCTCACATTGGGAATAAATTAGAATATCATTGATGAAGAACATCACAAAACTATCAAGAAATGGCTTGAAGACTCGAATCATAAGATCCATAAACACAGTTGGAGCATTAGTCAAACCAAATGACATCACCATAAATTCAAAATGTCCATATCTAGTTCAAAAAATAGTTTTGTGAATGTCATACTCCCTCACCATCAATTGATGATAACCAAAATAGAGGTCATCTGTGAGAAATGGGTAGCTCTTTGAAGTTGATCAAACAAGTCATCGATCCTTGGCAATGAATATTTATTCTTGATGGTTACCTTATTTAATTATCTATAGTCAATGCACATTGTAATGGCTCATTTTTCTTTCTCACGAATAACATAGGAACATCACAGTGTGATATTCTTGATCTAATAAAGCCTTTTTCCAATAAGTCTTTCAATTGATCCTTCAACTCCTTTAATGTAGCTGCTGCCATACGATAAGGAGGAATCGAGATAAGTTGAGTATCTAGAAGGAGATCTATACCAAAGCTTACTTAACCTTTGGGAGAAATACTGGAAAAATCTTGGGAAAAACACTTAAAAATTCATTAACCATTGGAACCGACTCAAGAGTAGGTGACTCGGACTCCACATCTGTAATTGGTAGAGTGAGAGTTGAAGAGATCCTTTGAAAGTAATGTCATAATCTGGTGTGTTCAGGATCTTCTCTGGCATGAGGGCAATGGTTATGCCTTTAGGTAGTGATTAGCAGTTGGATGAGAAATTATGAGCATAACTATATTTTGATTACTCCTTCATCATCTCTTGAGGCTTCAAAATCACATAAGTGATTTGTGGAAGTTCGAGAGAGGATGAAAAAGGTGGAAATGTATGTGTTGCTCCCTGTTGACCTATTTGCGAGCTCTGAAATTAGATGGATTGATGTTTGATTTGCTTGATAGCAAGCAAAGGTACAAATTGGGGGTGTTGATGAGTCTATATTTTGGACTCCTTTTGGGGCTAATTTGCAAATAAATATTATCCTTGGTGTGCTATTACTTTTAATTTCTAACAAATATGCATGTGTTATTCCAGGAAATGGAATTAAAAGTGCACAAATGGACAATACTTGACAAATCTTGGAAGAGCAAAACTGTCAAAAAGGCAGAGAAAAGTGATATTGCCTACATATTTAGCGATCCACTAAACACTCAGAGGCGCTGCGTAGCATTACAGCAACCAAGGTTCAAGCCCGTGTCAGGAAGGTGGTCAGGATCAATATCGCTAAACATATTTGGCGTACCATCTATTGGCTCAAGAGACCGCCTTAATTTGCAGTACTCAAAGCCCCAAAACCATGACAAGAAGGCGATGAGATGAAACTTCGATGAATCACTGAACTACGTTGGTGGAAGGATGAACCACCACCCAATGTTCTAGAGGAACAAGCCTTAAGCAAATGTAGCGGGAAGCAATCAACTGCATATTCGGTACATCACTAGAGTGCTTGGTGATGGTGATCATGTCTAAGTTATACCACTCTTTTGGCGGATAAAGTGGTCGTTGTCAAATATAAAACCTATCCAAGGTTAGGGTCGAATCCTACAGAGAATATAAAGACTCATAATGAATTCACCAATACGCAATTCAAGTAATTAATAACTCAATTTCCCAAAGGGGGATTTTGCAATATTCAACAAGAAATTAAACTAAACTAACTAACGTAAGACACAATCAATGGTGGACTTGGGAATTGTGTTCCCTATGATTCACCAACTCAATATCCCCGGATAACCCAATTCTCGACTAAAGTATAGCATATAGGACGGTAATTTAAGTTCACCAAGCCTTTTGGTCAAAGGTGAGAGGCGAATTTCACTATGTGACTTAGCCCATCTCCATAGTGTGCAATACTAACCATTACCTATAGTCGCAGTCAACCTCCCTTTGGCGTAGTTCGATTGATTAGACAAGAACACATCATCGAATCCTGTTAAAAATCTCTTTTCCTATTCATTACCATATGAATTGGGAAGGTAACACTAGGTAAGTTCTAATGTTAGCCACCAATAGAAAACATGAAAAACGAAGAAAATTGATTAATACATGTAAATACCTATTTCAAGAATTGCAATTATCCGGGTTTATTTGGTTAAATCTTCATGGTTCCCACAACCCCCAAGGTGTGATTTAGCTACTCATGCAGGGTAGATGAAGAAATCATGAATTGAGAAAACATAATTAATCACTTACCTAATTGAGTTGAAGAACAAGCAATTCCAAAATATAATGAGAATCACAAGATTTGAAGATACAATGAATACACAAGTGTATTCTCCTCCAAGATAGAAGTCTCCAAGTACAAAACCCTAAAAGTAGTTCCTAATGACATTATGTATTGTACTCTCTCAAATTTAACCTAGAAATTACTATTTATAGTATTTATAAATAAGTCCTTAGAAAATAGAAAAATTGGTCAGTGACTTTCAACGACAGGAATTTACGACTCGATTGATTCACACTCATATTACACTCTCGCATACTTCATTTTCATCAACTGGTCCTTCATTACATCTACAACTCATATAGAGGTCTCATATGGCCAAACTTCAGAAATCAAACTTCACTGCAAAATCTTCACCAAACCCACTCTACAACTCGTCGAGTCCTCTACGGTTCTTAGAGGTTCCCATAAACAATCAAAAACCGGAAAAGTCTATAATTTTGCCCCAAAATCATGCCAACCTGCTTTCCTGCAAACTAAACACCAAAGATACATAAAAACCATAAATACATTGAGAACACATAAAATCCTAAGTTTTAAGCATCAAATGTGTTGTATTTTGACCGTACATCAACACCCTCAACTTAAAAATGTTGCTTGTCCACAAGCGAAGACTCAATCTATATAGACGGTATAGCAACACACATACCTCAACCCAATAGCATACATCACATACAATTCAAATTCAGGTACCCACACTAAAATTTCAAAACAAGATCAGCTAGTTATTTAGCAAACTAGAACATACCAGTGCATTTGACAACACAACTATGATAAGAAAGGGAATATCAATAGTCCACAATCACTGAACAAGTCAAATGCTAACAATGCAATACAAGTCCCCTCACTTTAGGACTTCGTAGGCTTGTAATATAAGCTCAGGTCCTTTGGTATGGCATTTCAGAAAAATAGTGACTAAAGCCATCCTTGAAGGACATTTTTCATCACCTTCGCTTTACCAACTCTAATATTTTCACCATATCCTCCCTTTTTCCACATTCAAGCTTTTCTGGGTATTTTCTTCTCATCTTTCAGCTTTTGCCTCATTTTTACACTTTATTTTGTTTTTATCTCAATCTAGAGCAACTTTTTCTTACACCCATTACATGATTTTCTCTTTTTATCCTCATTCCTAACTCACCACATTATTTTTGTATGTACCCCTACACCAGCCACCCTCAACTTAGACTTTTAGCTTGTATTGAAGTACATAATATCTATTCCCCAAATTCGGGCCACTTTTGGTAGCAAGCCTCAACTTAGGGTTTTTGCCTCAATCAAGGTTGACAATGCTCAAGGACAAACCAGGGCCAATTTCAAGGTTTTTTACTAGACAAGGTTAGGTTAATTAGGTGTTTTATAAAGAATTGGTACATGTATGGCTCAAATATTTGGAACAAGGGATAAAACATCATTTGGTTGGTCATTTTTAGGCTAAAGTGGACTAATTTAAAGAACAGAGGCCTAAGATCCCTTCCTAAGCCACTTAATCACAATCTAACTTAGAGTAATAGGGCAAGTTCTGAATTAGCACAAAATACACAAATCTAGCAAAATAAGCTCACACTCACATGGCGTTGCATACATTATCAACAAGCGACTCACAGATCATGCATCATGTCTCAATCACCCTCGATTATCAGAACAACTATTACCAAACACCCAAACATGCATGGTTGCCATTTAACTACTAATCAAAAGATTTTGGTGGGTACCAATTTTCAAAACCAGATATAAAAACATGATATATGCCATAAGTACTAGTATTCTATGTTACAAATATTATCTAAACATTCTAAATGTACCAATTCAACAATAATTAAATATCCAGGAGAAAAAAGAACATAGGCAAGAAAACCTCGAGATCAAAATTTGGGGTAGATATGGACCACAAGCTACTCAGACTTCACTGAGGCCCATAACAACCCACACCCCATCGAGAAAATTGTGTATCCCAATTCACCAAATGAAGCAAAAATAGAATAAGTAGGGGTCAAAAAACATACCTCGACGCCTAACCACTAGTCTATGGCTGGGTCTGGCCATCCCCCTCCTGCGGAGTAGTCTCCTCACCTACTCTACTCTGTCTAGAGGGGCCAATACCACTCACCCTATCATGCTCACGAGCTAGCCTCATCTCCTCCTCTTGCCTCGATGTCCTCAAGGCCAACTTGAGCTCATCCTTATCATCCTCGGAAACCTTTGCATGTATATTCCTCTTATCTGGTTGCACGTCTATGCAAGGTCTCCTCTCGAGGGAAGTCTGTGAAGGCTCTGTGGAGGCAAATAAATCAAATAGTGGCTCTATAAATGTAGTCTCTGGTGGTGTCATAGGCGCCATAAGTGAAGCTATCATGTCAGCCCTAAGCTTCTTGATCACTTAATGTACGACTATAAAATCTGAAGGTTGGGCCTCGGCTAACCTCTTCTGAACTCGATCCTCAAAGGCATCAATATGGGCGTCCACTCTAGAAACACGCTCCTAAATAGTATAAACGGTTAACGCCCGACTCCGCTCCTCTACATCTGCAATAGCCTACCAGATCCATAGTTAGAGCAGCTAGATAAGCTGAGATAACTGGGCCTCAAAATGTGATAATCGTTGTGCTATAGCTTGAATAGAAATAGCATACACATAAACCATGCCCGGTGAAGAAGGTTGTTAAGTGGTGGCGTCAGGTGCAGGAGCAGCTGTAGTAAGACCCCTCTTAATATCGACTGCCTTGGGCAGTTGGGGTCTCTCATCAGTGGTAGTAGAAACAGTAATGGTGGTGACAGTCGTCGAATCCTCAAGATTCAATTAATCAATTAAACAAAGGCAATTCAAATATACAATTCCAACTTCAATAAGATTTTCATACTAAACCACCCAACTCAATCATGATCAACAAATCAACTAATTAGGAGCAAGGCAAATCAATAATCAAAATCAAGTCAAGAACTTACCACAAGTTGAGATGAATTTGAAGAAGATGAGAGAGAATGAATAACCACAAAACCCTAGTTGCCGAAAAATTCACCAAAAAGTGGGTCACAGGAGCCAGAAGTTGGTCAGAAAAGGGAGAGGATTAAAAAATTAGGGAAATTGTAGTCAAGTAGGGTAAATGTAGGGTCAAAATATTTTGACCCCCCTTTTATACCCTTATCGGGTCAACGATTAATATCACTGGGCTTGGGTCTACGAAACTCCAATTATGAGTCGTAGATAGGTCTATGACTCATAAGTCCTAATCTCATCGACCTCTCAACACTTAGAAAAATTTAGAATCTTACCTGAGTTCCACGAACCCCATTCACAACTCGTAGTTTGATCTACGAGTCATAAAGTTGGCTTGTGGGTTGAGTGCACACTGTTCATGCTTATCGAAAATCTCTACAAGATGGGTTTATGAGTCGAAAATTGCAATACAACTTGTAAGACCAGTGGTAGAAATTTTACCTGATGCATTTCTCAGCAAAATTTGTTGCCTTGGTCTTTTACCTACATACTCTTCATAAAATTCACTTGCACTCTCTATGCAACAAACCCAATGTTGAAAATAGCAGTCAAAACACAATCAAACAACTGCCTAAGAATCCAAAAATTGAAAATAAATTAAAAACAATGCTAAAAAAATCAAAAACCCTTGGGTTCCTCCTACGCAGTGCCTGATTTATTATTGCGGTACAACTTTGACAAATTGACTACTAGACTTTACCAATTGCCTAAACCTCACTTTTCAGCTCATCAAGATGCTTTGTAGATTGACGGATATCAAAGACAACTTCTTCATCATTCATCTAAAGCTGAGTTGACCGACCTCCATATCCATTAGAGCTCATCTGGTAGCTGAGAATGGTCTTCCTAAGATAATTGAAACTTCAAAATCAATCTTACAGTCTAGAATCACAAAATCTGCAGGGAATATGAATTTTACAACCTTTCCCAACACAACATATAGTTTCCCCACAGGTTATTTCACTATCCTATCCGCCATCAACAACCACATGTTAGTAGGGGTACCCAAACCAAGCTTCTTATAGACTGCAAGAGGCATCAAATTGATACTTGCACCCAAATTAGAACTTGCCTTTGCGAACTCTACATCTGCTATAGTGCAAGGTATAGTGAAAGCACCTTGGTCTTCATGCTTTTGAACCAAGGACTTAGTAGTGATAGCACGACAATGTTGAAGCTCTTGAGAAAGCTCTTGAGTTATTATGAATTTTTTGGTGACCAGATCCTTCATGTATTTTGCATAACCCGACATTTTCTCCAATGCTTCAATCAGTGGGATGTTGATGGATAGCTGCTTAAACATAGAGAGAGTGTTTTAACATGCCTTCTTCCTCCCTCTTTTTGATTCTTTAAGGGAAAGGAGAAGGAGGCCTTGGGACGGGCTTATACTTTTGTGGCTCTTTATCTACCTCACTCACCCCACTTCTAACATAATCATCTCCTTCAACCACATCCTAATCTGCAACTATCTTATCACGAACATCTTCTACCTCAATCGACATAGGAGGATCAATGGTACTCTTGCCACCTCTAGTAGTAACCGCCATATATTTCCCTTCATTCTTTGGATTCTGAACTATGTTGCTAGGCAATGTACCCTTTTGATGCTGATTCAACTGAGTTGACACTTGACCAAATTGTTGCTCAAGCTATTTAATAGCCACAAAATGAGATCTATCATTTGTTTAATGCTTGAAATATCGGATTTCATGCCCTTAGAGTTTCAGCTTGTGTCTCGATAAACGATCAAACATCTCCTCAATTCTAGAAATTCTTGTACTGGCATCTCGATTATGTGGTGGCACATATGGACCACTTCTAAAACCATCTCTTTTGCCCTATTCTACTTCAGGACCCCTATTCCTCTCATAATAACCATCTTGGTTGTCTCAATAAGCTCCATCTCTACCATAGTTCTGACCTTGATTTCCTTGACTTTGGTGTCAATAGTCCTGATTAGACCCTTGGGCATTGGTCTGAAAACTCCCCATCTGATCATTCACAAAGCAAACATCCTCTTTAAAATAAGACTCATCATACATGGGTACACATGGAGGTTGGTGAACTACAACATTTACTCTTTCTTGATTCTGCTTGAGCTCAACATCCATGCTTATGCGAAGTTGAGCAAGTTGTTGCATAATCTTCTCATTGATCTTGTCTTGCTCTGAACCAACATTAGCAGCACATCAACTCCTTATAGAACCTCTATCCCGTTGTCCCTATGCACTATTCGTCTTGACCACTTGTTTCATAAGTTCGACAATCCTTGCAAATGGTTGATCGAAAAATATGCTCCCCCCCCCATATTGGTGTCAGCATAAGCTTGACTATCATAATCAAGTGCATGATAGAAGATCTCTACTAAGGCATCATCAAATATCTTCTGGTCAAGGACGCTTATCAAACACTTAGAAACCATTTCCATGTGTGCTCATTAAATCACCAGGAAGTTGCTCAAAGTTGTTGATTTGATCCATTTACTTGAACTTCTTCGATCTAGGGAAGTACCTCTCCAAAAAGGCCATTTGTAAATCTGCCTAACTAGTGATTGAACTCCATGGGAGCTCAAATAGCCATAACGTAGCATTGCCTATAAGAGAAATGGGAAAGCATGAAGTTCCAAAGAATCCATAGACAGATTTTGTGTCCCTATCACACTATTATAAGTAAATGCCACTTAGTCAAGTGGCTATATGGATCCTCTGATGGTAGACCCGTAAGTAATCCACGATTTTGCAGCATTTGAAGTGACACACTAGAAACAGTGAAGTTTGTGTCAGCCGGTAGTGGTGACAACACAATAGCCCAGGTCACATCCATAGCCATAAGGTTCAACTTATATTGATTCCATTGGCAAGCATTGTCATTAAAATCCCTAGGTTGTGGAATATTCTCCAAAGGAGGTGGTTTTTTATTCCGAACATTATCATTAATATTCCAATTCAAGGCTCCATTACCCACGATGTTAGCATTTTCTTGAGCCATTCTTCATATAATTCATTGGATCTCTGGATCAAGAGGAGTTAAGGGATTGCCTTGACTCCTAGTGTTGGGCATACACTACTAGTATACCCTGCAAAGGAACAAAACAAAAACAAAAGTAAAATACAAGGGAACTAAGGATTAACACTTGAATTACAATTACTAGTGAATTTAATCAAGTCTAGCCGTTTTCCCCGACAATGGCGCCATAATCTATGATCACGCCCAAGTTATACCTCTCTATTGGAGGATAAAATGATTGTTGTCAAATATAAAATCTAACCAAGGTTAGGGTCAAATCCCATAGAGAATACAGAGACTCACAACGAATTCATCAATATGCAATTCAAGTAATTAACAACTCAATTCCCCAAGGGGGGTTGCAATATTCAACAAGATATTAAACTAAACTAACTAAAGCAAGAGATAATCAATGATGGAGAGAAACTTGAGAATTGTGTTCCCCATGATTCACCAACTCAATATCCCCAGATAACCCAATTCTCGACTAGAGTATAGCATGTAGGACGACAATTTAAGTTCACCAAGCTCTTTAGACAAAGGTGAAAGGCGAATTTCACTATCTGACTCGGCCCATCCCCACAGTGTACAATACTAACCATTGCTTATAGTCCTAGTCAACCTTCCCTTGGTCTAGTTCGATTGATTAGACTAGAACACATCATCAAATCCTGTTAATCAAAATCTTTTTCCTTATTCATTACCACCTGGATCGGGAAAGTAACACTATGCAAGTTCTAATGTTGGCCACAACAAGAAAACATGCAAAATAAAGATAATTGATTAATATATGTAAATACTCATTCCAAGAATTGGAAATTATCCAGGTTTATTTGGTTAGATCTTCATGCTTCCCACAACCCCAAGTTGTAGATTTAACTACTCATGGGTAGATGAAGAAATCATGAATTGAGAAAATATAATTAATTACTTACCCAATTGATTTGAAGAATAAGCAACTCCGAAATGTATTAAGAATCACAAGATTTGAGGATACTATGAATCCACAAGTATATCCTCCTCCAAGATTGAAGTCTCCAAGTACAAAACCCTAAAAATACTTTATAATAATGTTTTCTACTATACTCTTTCAAAATAAACATAAAAATTACTATTTATAGTATTTACAAACAAGTCTTTAAAAAAAGAAAAATTGGTCAGTGACTTTCTACAACAGGCATTTATGACTCATACACTGACTTACAAGTTGTAATCGTAGCTCGTGTTCCACTCTTGAGATCTTGGACTTCACTTCTACTGATCCATTTTACAAGTCATAGACTGATTCACAACTCGTATTGCACTCTCGTAGACTTCATCTGCATCGATTGGTCCAACACTGGAACTCACTGAATTCTTCACGAAGCTACTCTATACGACTCATAGAGTGATCTACGGTACATATAGAGGTCTCGTATGGCTAAAATTCATAAATCAAACTTTACTGAAAATCTTCACAACACCCACTCTATGACTCGTAGAATCCTCTACGATTCATATAGGGTCCCGTAGACTATCAAAAACTAGAAAAGTCTGGAATTTTGCCCAAAATTGTGTTAATCTACTTTCCTTCTAACTAAACACCAAAAACACATAAAAACCATAAATGTCGTATTGAGAACATGCAAAATCCTAATTTTTAAGCATCAATTGTGCTGTATTTTAACAGCACATCAGATGGTCGATCTTAACCGCCGAATGGAAATTCATAGAACAAACTCTTATGCTTTTGCACGGACTATTATAATAAATTAGAAAAGCATTGTACATATCATTCTTCTAGGCTTTATAGAGGGAGTAGCAGTACATAAAATATTCCTTCTTTAGAGTACAAAGGGTTGATAGGGTTTTCAAGCATTGGGGAAGCAAAACTTGAGGATATTTGCTGGTGCTAATCAACTATTCTCTATTCAATCTTGTTACCCATGACTTCAGCTTCTATTTTTTATACTAAATCTCTAATCTTTAGAATGTGTGGCTAAAACCTCCATGTTGGGGGTGTGCTATTGATATGGGTTCTTGATTTAGTTATTGGGTCTTTCTTCTTTTGACTTACCTGCTGTTCATTTGAGTGAATTTACATCCATTGCTATGTTTAATCTATAATTCCAAGGTTACAAACTTGGGGTTTAATTTAGATCTTTGATAATTTCTTTAACTGAAATGATTAGAGTGTGGAATGGATCCAATGGATGGAAACCTCCTGGGGATTTAGTTGAAGCCCATAACTATGGATTAAATGGACAAGGTATTAGGAGTTTTGCTGAGACTTCTTAGGCCAAGTGTGTTCTCAGCAGTTTGCGTATGATATCATAATTGAATTATATGAAATACTCTTGTGTCCTAATTGAACACGGGTTAAAAAAACCTATACTGTTCACTCATCATCAACTAATTAGTCAAATATTTAGGACCAGTTGATAGATCGATTCCCATATTTGTACATCCACAGCATCTTCCCTAATTTGGTGATCAATTTGCTAATTAGATATTGTGTAGTTGAATCCTGACTTTAACTATTGCAAACCCCACAAATCCTATAGTTTGTTAGTCTATTGAACCACTTCAATTTGTGAACCACGATTCCCTATGGGATTCAACCCCAACCTCTAGGCTAGCTATTATGTTGATGATGACCTCCCCAGCTTCCTTTGACTAGCCAAGTTGAGTGATATCAATAACCCACATTGATGAAGGGAAGAGAGCATTAGTGAAGGATGTGCACCATTTGGCTAGATTGGGTGTTAAATTGGCTAACTCTAATGATAGTGGCCTTCAACTTCAAAATGGGGCTAAGTCTTCTATTGTTCTTGATGTCAAGGCAAAGAAAGTCTTGGACCCATAATGGTTGAGTTAAAGATTTTGGTTGCGAAAAGAAGATAGAGGTTTTCTTCCAAAGGGGAGGTGGTGTGCTCGGTACCAAGATTGGTTTTGTGTCCTAGGTGTTGATGGTCTTTGTTAGAACCCGTATTTCTTTAAATTAAGGACATTTATCTAATTGGAAAATTTTGTTGTGAATGTCTTGTAATTTAAGTATATTTCCTGTGCATAATTAAGTTTGAGTCGGAAGTCCTTGATTGGATCAAAATAGAAAAGTTTGGGACCT
>JAOTQR010099426.1:0-29405 GCA_025774065.1 Solanum ossicruentum | reverse complement strand
TAGGTTCTTCCTTAACCCCTCGAGCTACCACCCGTAATAAGATTTTTCCCTGGCTAGGTGATTCTTCCACCCCTCGGGATATCGGGATCGCCCCTTTCTAGGTTCTTCCATTACTCCTCGGGCTACCACCCGTGATAGGAACATCCCTAACTAAGTGATTCTTCCACCTCTCAGGCTACCACCCATCAAAAAATAATAAAATAATTACCTTTGAGATTATTCATTTGGTGGTCATAATATTAGAGCTATAAGGCTGTATATGCAGCATGTGACATGAAAATAATTATACAAGACACTCTAGCAATGAAGAGATTATGTTACATATGCAATTAAATGTGTATGAAATGAAACAACTCATGAACTTTGTTTAGCAACAAGAACTCATGAACTTAGTATTCATGTAGGTATGAAGATTCGAAGGTAACTACATATATTGACGCATATGAACATTTGGAAAAGCAGAGGCAAGGTTGTTTGTAATGTTGGAGTAGATAAATGCCTTTACTTACCAAGGGATTTATGTTTCATGCTAAGTGATACGGAATCAAGTAGTCTTACATACCTTGTTATATGACCTCGTTTCTACCTTGGAGTGGTTGTGGTTTCCGTCAAACACTTAGCTACAATATATTAAGCAATAAGACTAGTATTTGCAGAAACACAACACTTTTGGGTAGTTCCATATCATAAAAATGATCACCTGGACAACAAGCTTTCAATTAATGACGCAAAGGCAATTCTTCAAACTTTTCACTTATAAACGTAGTTTCTAACAACCATTCTTATGTACATGTCATGTATTTCTTATTTTCATACCCTTAAAAGTCCTAAAACGTCCCACAAAACATAACACATAATAATTCTTCACAACATACCAACAAGCGGCATAATGTTACATCCTTTCACCGCACTTTGACGTTAACACTCCCATACTTGTTTTAACTTTACCAAAATTATATTCAACGTTCTTACACATCAAACCAGTCCTAAACTAGTCCAAAATTAGTCCCAAAATAGGTGAAAATTCACGGAACAACATATTATAATTTTTAGTTCCCAAGTTTCTTTTAAGAGTGAAATTATGATGTTGTGCAACAACTCATCTTTGTGGACTGTAAAAGAGGTTCAACAGCTTAATTACATTACTTAAAACCTATATGTTGTTAGAACATAAGTCTTACTTCATAATTCATCCAACCAGTTAAGAGAAAATCCTCTTGAACAACAAGAAACGATCACAACAATACTTTGGACACATGTTGTCTAGAATTTCTAGCATAACATAATAGCATATACGTCTTATTTTTCATGAAGAAACCATACTAGCAATATCTATAACTTAAACCATGTTAATAACATTAAATTCTCTTCATAGTACAGCACACAAACCATATATAAGTCTCTAAAGTAAAATGAAAGTGTGCAGCAACTTTCTGGACACAAACTCTCCAGAATTTCCAGCAGATTTCCAGCATAACATACTATCATGTACTTCTTTTTTATGAAGAAATCAAACTAAATACATAACAATAATTGCTTACCTTTTCCTCATAGCTTCTGTATTCCCTTCAAAATCCTTAGAGAATTGTGCTTGCAGTTTGGTGAAGCGAATTAGAGAGAAGACAAAAGACTTTAAGAAAGTAGAAACTTTATTTCCTAGTGGAATGAATTTGTACTTCACTTGATCCGTTTTTAAAGATCAATTTGGCCAACTTTATCTTCCACTTGAGACTTTATAATGACACCCATTAATTGTCTGTTAATTCAACATCTTATCCTCCAAAATTGGGCTTAATTGGGTTTCAAATATGATGGACCTTGGCTGCTGATTTCCAGCTTTGTTCTTAGTTGGTTTTGGGTCCAAATGGCCAAGTGGTTTGTAGTGTATTTAGAATGTTTTTAACTTCTTGTTGGAATGAAAATATGGTCCATTTATGATACTAGAACATGGGCAAAAGTTACATCCTTAACACGGAATTCATTCATAAGCGAACTTGAACAAATTCGATGTCGAGCCCCCTCTCTGCTTAGCTATAAATTTTAAGCTAAGGAAGTAGGTGACTCACCTACTAGATTATTAAGTCATAAAATAACCTCAATTCTTTTACTTAGTTTAGGGTTTATATATCCTCAATTTAACACCAACACATATATATCCTCGACCCTCTTAAGAATTTAGACTCACATATCGCCCTTTAACACAAGATTCAAGCACTTTCAAGAATTGACGCTAATTTGAACAAACCATGACATGATTCAATTATATAGCATTAGTACATGTAAAATCTGGGGTTTTACATCATCAATAACCAAATGATTAAAATAAATGATCCTATTAGTGTTCACAGGATTAATGAACTTACTAGAATTCGAGGAAGTGTCTTTGGGATCCTCTGAGCCTGCCATATGACCCTTAGTCTAGTCCTAGTTCATTCCCTGAGCCCGATTTACCAGTTGCTCGATATTACCATAATCAACTGGGGTATTCTGCAGTCCCAACTCCTCCAAATTATGGATATGTGGATCATCCTTCTCTCCTTGACCACTATCCTTGGAGGAATTTGCAATTAGGCCAACACCCCCATCAAGTTCACCTTAGATGGTAGTTAGAATTGGGAATCCCTGATTCCCAAATTAGTTAAAATTGGCACGTTAACTTTTGGGGCTTTTTCACTTGGAAGGTCCCCCATGCTCCCAAGAGTCGAATGGTTTGTGGCTTGTCCATCGAATTCCACCAGAGTGCCTTCGCCGGCACCAAAAACTCCCCTAACAATGTTACCGTCTATGGAATTAGCTCCAAATTAACCTGAGGGTACTTTAATATCTATAGAATCCATCCTAGTAGGTCCCAATCTTTGAATCAACTTGAAAGGTACATGAATCTCAAGACGCATCTCAGGCGACTAAAAACTCCCTCTCGCAAAATTCATCGATCCATATTCAATTCGGGTGATGGATTGTTCTGAAATTTTAGCCATAGGAAGATCTTGAGCCATAGACTCATCTCCATTCCTTGGGGCCACACGAATTTGGCCAGAATTAACAAGGGAAGTATTTTGTTGTGCCCTAGACTGTTCTTCTTCTGAAACTACACCAACAATTGCCTGACTGGTTTGCAATTTTCTAGAATTACGGGATTGTTCCATGTGCTTGCTAGTTTGAAAGTGCTACTCGATGTCAAGGCACCCCTAGTGGGCCGGGTCCAGTGTGGCGTGACTGGAAGTAGAGAATAGCTAGAGAGCATTTTAGAGAGAGAAACAAGAGTGAGAAAAAAATTGAAAAATGAGGAAGTGATTTAGCTTGAAATGAGTACATAATTTTTAGAGGTTTAGAGGTTGGATTGGGGATCTATAGATTCCATTACCTTGAAATGTTGAAACTGAAATACAAAAAGTTGTAGAACTGAATTGGAGTTAAAATGGGGTTTTTAGGACCAATGTTGTGATTTTAGTCATTTTCTGAACCAAAGATTGACTTTGGTCAAAATCTAGAGTTCGGAAACTCAGATCAGAATTCTAATAGTTTTAATAGCTCTAGATGGTGAAACTAGCACTAGAAATGGTCTCGTCATAATTTTTAGACTTGCGAGATGCTTTGGATAGTATTGTCATAATATGAGATTTGTGAGACTATTTAGGAATTTAAGTGATAAATTTGAGGATATTTTTGATGTATCGGAGGCTTATGATACTATCTTGGTGACTTGTGGAGTTTCACTTCTTTGACAGTTGGATTATAGATGATAGGGTGATGATGAGAGACTTGTTGGTGGTATTGTTGTATTAGTTGATATACTTGACCTAGTAGTTATGCGATTACAGACATGGTATCCAATTAAAATTATATATCTTGCTATCACATCTATACTTGTGTTGTTACATTGGTATGCATGTATTTTGTACTCCATTGTTACATTGGTTTGTGGATATCCTAAATTGACTAGTTGCATTAGTATGATCATATCCTATATGGACTAGATGCATTTGTATGCACATAACTTATACTCCATTGTTGCATTGATATGCACGTATCTTATATTCCACTATTGCATTTGTATGCACATAGCTTCATAGTTATGTTGTGGCATTGACATGCATATTTTTCATAATTATACTATGGCCTTGTCATGCACATATGTTATACTATATCTACTACACTTGAGACCCCAATACCTTGAGACTCTTCTTCACGAGGCCTGCGATGCTTCAAGTTATTTTATCTTATGGCCTGCAAAATCTTGAGATATTTCAGTACATAACGAGATCAACCCTCGGGTTTTGTCTTGTAGCTCAGCTCGACATATATGTACCCGACCTAGCGATGGTCATGATTATGCATACATGGCCCCCGACACCCTCTATGATCCATCTTGTAGCTTTGACTCAATAGATATGTATATCGGCCTCGTGATAGTCAACATTTCAGCTCATAGATGGCCTGCAATGCCATTGCACTTATGTATAGAACTACATTGTATCATTGACTTGGTTCATTATCTATATTTATTATTCTTCGTGATCGTATTGTATTGTGTACTAACCCTTTTGATGCAAGTAATAGGACTCTTCATTGTTACATAATATTCGTTTTCTCTTACTCAGTTGGTTGAACCTACTGGGTACATTGCGATGTACACACCCCTACTTTGTTTTGTCCTTACAAATTGTACACAGGGATTCAGGAATGGTATTTGATTCATTCTACTAGAGTTTTTCTCTAGTCATCCATATCATAGCGGTGAGGCTCAAACATCGAGTCATCGTGGATTGTTGAGACTTCTTTTATTTTCTTTCCTTCTGGGCTATGTATCAGGCATACCATCTTTGTATTCCATTATGAGACATTTGTATTTACTCTATTTACTACTTTAGATGCTCTTGAACTTATGACTCCAGGTTTTGTAATTATCTATGCCATGTTCTGATTGTTTCAACTTTACTTTATTTTTCTATAGTTGCGATCCGTTTTTTCTATGGGTCATGGTTCAACCTACAACCATATTTCAGTTCGTGGAACGTCATGAAACATTATTCGAGTCCATGGAATTAGAAACTTCCAACCTATGAACAAGGAGGATGACCCGTTAAATTATCTATAGGTCGTACGTTCTTGTCATAGATGCATTCCATACTTAAAAAATTTTGGGTCCTTCAAGGCTTATTTCTATGAATCCTTTGATGAGCCATGGTTCAATCTGTATTCCGTCCTATTAATCATATATTAACTTCAAGAAATTCTTTAATTTCCCACTTTCACTAGTTCCAATCCACGAAGCTTATCTATGACTCGTAGTCATATCTATGGTCCATAGACTACCTCGTAGGACCAAACCAATACAAAAATATTGAACTTTCAGTCTTTCTATGCTATCTACATGTAGGGTGTTACAATATCTCCAACTTGGGATCTTACATCCTCTAATAAGATAAAAATATGCTTGAATAGAGTAGGAACACAGTCATCATCATGAAATATATGCTAAAATGCAACTTGATCATTATTTTTAAAAATCAAACTGATGCATCAAATATTATTCAAAAATTGTTTCATGATTATGCATGCTTGCAACTTATTAAGAGATACACATTTTTGAGAATTTTTGGGGAATAGGTCGTATTGAGTGCCTCAAGCTTGAATAGAAGGAAAGAGGTAAGAGTATCCTTTCATCATATCCGCCTCTCCCTCTTAAGTAGCACTTTCAACTTGTTGATTTCTCTGTAACATATTGGTGGATGCGACCTCTTTATTTCTCAACTTTTTCACTTACCAGTCTAAAATCTCAAATGGTGCTTCTTTATAAGCTAAATTTTCCTTGATAGACACATCAGTTAATGTAACAACAGAATTCGAATCACCTAACCATTTCTTTAGTATCGATACGTGAAACACCGAATTAACCATAGCTAATTCCACAGGCGGATCTTGCTAATAGGCTACCTTCCCAACTCTTTTTACTATCTCATTGGGTTCCTTTTTCTCCCAAACACATCACTCTTTTTGTAGGGGAAATCTTGAAATATGTCCAATCACTTTCATCAAACTCTAGTTCTCTCCTCCTAACATCGGCATGTGACTTTTGGAAACTTTGGGCAACCTTCAACCACTCCCTTATGACTTTCACCTTCGCAATGACACCAAGTATAAATTTTCGACCAATCAAGGACATTTCAACAACCTCAAACAATCCCACCAGTAATCTACGCCAACTACCATACAATGCTTCAAATGATGCCATTTTAATACATGAGTGCAAACTATTGTTATAAGAAAATTCAATAAGAGGTAAGTGATCATCCCAACTTCCTTTGAAATCAAGCATAAGATCCCTCAACATATCTTCCAACATTTGTATAGTTATTTCAGCTTGTCCATTCGTTTATGGATGGAATGAGGTACTTAGATTCACCTCATACTAATGTTTTTGTAGAATGACTTTCAAAAATTAGAAGTAAAATGAGTAGCCAATCCAATATAATATATAATGGTATCCTATGCAATCCCGCCATTTCTTGGATGTAAACCTTAGCATAGTCTTCGGCACCATAAAAAGGTTTTCACTAGCAAAAAGTTGGCTATTTTTGTCACTCTACCAGCAACCACCCATATTGAGTCAAATTATTACCTAATCTTTGGTAAACCTGTAATAAAATCCATATTTACATCCTCCTATTTCCAAGTCAGTATCTCAATATCTTGATTCCAACCACTAAGCCTTTAATGTTCCACTTTGACTTGGGGACAATTTGCACATCCCGTCACATGCTTTGCTTTGTATTTCTTCATGCCATTCCACTAATATAACTCTCTCAAATCTCTATGCATCTTGGTGGATCTCAGATGAATGGACTATTTGGAATTGTGATCTTCATCTAGTATCTTATCCCTTAGGCCATCTATATCGGGCACACACAATTTCCCTTACTAACGTAACGCTCCATCTCCCTCTTGTGAAAAGACTTCTACCTTCTTATCAACTACCAACATCTTTAAATTAGCCAAAGTAGGGTCCAGGTCTTGTTCTGCATTAACTTCCTCTATTAAAGATAATTTTTCCTCATTAGGCAATAACACTCAACCATTGCTCAAGCAATCCAACCTCATACCCAAACAAGCTAAATGATGAACTCTTTGACCAACTCGTCTTTCCATTTTCAACACATACAATACTTCCCATGGACATTCTACTCAAACGACCAACCAAAATATTATCCTTTCCAAGTTGATACATAACATTCAAATTTTAATCCCACAATAGTTCCAACCACTTTGAAACGACCTCAAAAAGTGCCAGAAAATATGCTTCGGAAGTGGCCGAAATCGTAGTTTTCATATATCTCAAAATTTGTGTGTGATATCAAAAATCCGACTTCATATTCTTATTGAGGGGGAAAATTGAATGGAAAATGGGTCTAACCCTGATTTTTTAGCAACCATATCAAAATCTAAAAACCGCAAAACTGCAATTTTCCAGTGACGATCCATGCCCCTGGCGCGATGCGCCAAGGGTGCGCCGTAGTGTAAAAATGTTTCCTAGTTATTTTCTCTCAGTCTAAGACTTTTGGTTCTTGGGACTAAGTGTTCCTATGCGTGAAAACACACATACTTAGCCATATTTCACCTTAATATCACCCAAGACATTCCCTAATACTCACTCAAACACTTAGAAAAATATTTCTCCCCTAAATTCAAGTCCCAAAACTCATTTGGATCTTAAGGTTTTCACTTAGGCTTCAAGTCTCCATTTTCAATCTTCATCAAAAATTCTCCAAAGCTAAGGTATGTGGGTTTTAACCATTGGGCCCTTTCACCCACGGTCTCAAGCTTACTTTTTACCGAAAATACATATTTCTAAGTTAATTTTAGATATGGGTTTTCTATTATGAATTTGAGTATGAACTATATTGGTGTTTTGCAAAAGTATGACTGTTTATGCATATTTTGATCTATGAATCTTAGATCTATCTTGGGATTTGATGAAGGATTTTGATATATATTGTATGATGGTGTTACCAAGTATTGGTGGGATGATTTACTTCAAGATTTTCTGCATGATTTCACTCTTTAATTGCATGGTTTTACACTAGCATCGCATACCCACCAAGTGTTTGATAAAATGTCCGATTATGGTTTCTTGAGGAATTGAAGGTCCAATGCATGTCTTATGAGTTGAATGATATATAATGATGAAAGGAACATATGTATATGATATTCTCCATTATAGTGTTTGAAATTGATCATGCCCTACTCGGGGGGTTTAGAGCCCGAGTAACCATGCCGAGGGATTTGTACCTTGACAACCCGGTTGACGGATTTATACATCAATCACCAGGGGTGGTAAGGTGTGACAATCCACCAATCAATCAAGGTGTTTGTACCATGGTAACCAGGTTGAGGGGTTTGTACCTCAATCACCATAGATGGTAGGGTCCAACGATCCACCAACCATGTTGAGGGGTTTGTACCTTGATAACCAATTGAGGGGTTTGTACCTCAATCACCAAGTGTGGTAGAGTGAGATGATCCACCAACTAATTAAGGGTTTTGTACCTTGATAAACTATGAATTATATAATGATGGTCACTTCTTGCACATGTATTATGATTAATGTAAGCATAATTTACTTTAAGCATCTTCCATGCATGTCATATTATTATATGTTACTCAGTGCCTATGCTTGTGCATTTTGATTATGATGCATATCTCTTGTTGCATTGCATCCTACATAATTAGTACATTAAAATGAACTAACACATATTATATGCCTACATGATGTCACCATGTAAGAACTGGAGCCCCACTTGAGCATCTTCCTCCACGCTGCTAGTATGAATTCTCTCAAGTTAGTTCGTGAGTCCTCAATTATAGGGACAATGTTTATAGTCTAATGCTATGTACTAAGACTATCTTTCTTTTATATGTGTATTGACTATGAGAGTGAGCTTAGTTGCTTGTCTTGGCCCCCACTATTATCTATATAGTAGAGGTGTTGCGGGACATGTCATGTATTGAGCCTTCACTCTTTTGTTTTGGTTCTTATGTTTTGAAAGTATCCCTTTAGCCCTTTTTTGCTTATTTCTACTCTTATTACGTTGTTTAATTTCTTTCGTGGCCAATGATATGTAATGATATGTTAAGAGGCTTGTTTGGGGTCCCTTCGGGTTCCCCATTCATCGTGTCATGTCAAAGCCCTAGGCTTGGTTCGTGACAACCTTCTTTGTGTTGTATTAAAATCCCTTTGGTTGAACACATATTGCAAACTCTTGTGCTCAGTATCAACATGTACCCCATAAAGATAATGTTGCTAAATTTTTTATGAAAATACCACAGCCAATAACTCAAGATCATGTGTTGGATAATTCATTTCATGCACTTTCAATTGCCTTGGAGCTAGGCAATGACTTCTCTATGTTGCATCAACAAACATCCTAAGCCTATATGTGAGGTATCATAATACATAACAAAATCATCTAGATATTTGGGCAATGTCAATATAGGAGCTAATGTCTGACGATCCTTCAGCAATTGGAAATTCTAATGACTATCATCGGACCATTAGAATTTTACCTTGTTTTGGGTCAACCTCGTCAAAGGAGAAGTAATGGAGGAAAATCCTTCAACAACCCTCTTATAGTATACTGCAAAAGACAAGAAGCTCCTAATATCGGATGGAGATAATGGTCTAGTCCAATTTTTCAAAGCCTCCTTCTTCTTTGGATCAACTCTAATAACATCACCTGAAATAATGTGACCAAGAAAAGCCACCTCTCTTAACAAAAATTCACACTTGTTAACTTGGCAAAGAGTTGTCTATCACTCAATATTTGCAACAATCCATAAATGGTTTTCATGATCTTTTATATCCCGTAAATAAACAAATAAATCATTTATGAACACCACAACAAACATTTCCAAGTATGGTTTGAAAACCTTATTCATAAAATCCTTGAAAGTGGCGGGGACATTTGTTAGTTCAAAAACCATAACAAAAAATTCAAAATAACCATACCAATTTCTAAATGTCGTCTTTGGAATGTCATCTTCTTTCACCTCAATTGATGATATCAATACCAGAAGTTAATCTTAGAGAAATAGCTCGCACCTTGTAATTGATCAAATAGGTTATCGATCCTTAGAAGTGGATACATTTTTTATGGTTACCTTATTAAATTGTTAATGATCCACACCTATCTAAAGTTAACCATTCTTCTTCCTAACCAAAATTATGGGAGTATCCCATGGTGACACACTAGGCTTTATGAATCTCTTATCAAAAAAGTCCTTTAATTATTCCTTCAATTCTTCAACTCTCTTGGGGACATTTGATATTGAGGTACAAAAATAGGTTAGGTTGGGAATAAGATCAAAACCAAAATCAATTTCTCTTACTGGAGGAATACTGGGAAAAACATCAAGAAAGACATCGCGAAACTCTTTTAATATAAGGATCGAATCAAGAGTAGGAACATGAGACTCAATCTCCATGACTCAAATAACTTGATACTAACAACTTTTGGAAATCATTTTCGTAGCTTTCATATAGGAAAAAAACTTTCTTTTGAACACAGAATTGGTTCCCTTCCATTCTAAGATAAGCTCATTAGGAACATGAAATGTAACCTTATGGGACCTACAATCAATAGAAACATGGGATGCATGCTACCAATCCATACCAAGTAACATCAAAATCGATCATATCAAGCTCAAATAACTCATATAGGAAAACATTATGTCAGATAGCCACTTGACAGTTTCTATAAACTTTCTAAGCTAGGATTGACTCACAAATAGGATTATAGATCGAATAAGGTTCTAACAAGACTTATAGGGACACATAAACTTTATAGCAATGTAAGGACTAACAAAAGATGTATTGACATTAGGGTCTAGCAAAGAATACACATCATGATCAAAGACTTCTAACATACCTATAACCACATCAAGAGACTCATCAACCTCTTGATTAGCATACAAACCATAGAACCATTTTCCATGGGGACGACCACCTTGAACTTGGGCATCTGGTTGCACTTTCCCTTTTTAAGCTGCTTGACATTGTGGATTGTCTTATTTAGCATAATTAGATACATTAGGACACTTGACAATCTCATGTCCTTTCTTCCTACAATTGGAGCATGCATTGGTACCTCTCAATCATTCAACAACATGGTTCCTCCCACACTTGGGACACCTAGGAGGCGTAGCACCACCTTTCCTAACATCACCTTAAGCCTTAAGGTTGGTCCCTTGCTCTTTGTCAAACCTTTGAATATAACCTTTGGACAACCCTTGACCTTGTTGGAATCGGCCACCACTAGACTTACTATAAGAAAATCCACCATCATACCGAGCCCTCTTGGACTCTCTTGTTCTCATCTAGTGATGATTCTCACTCTCACTTGTTTGGGAAATGTCATGAGTCTTGAGATATCTATTTTCTTGATGAGCATTCAGTCTTGCATATCATCTTTACCAAGTCGGACACACCGAATGTGAATTTGTTCATGTGTGACCTAGAGTAATCTATAAAAGAAGAGGAAAATTTGGAAAATTTAGTGCCTTGAGGGAATACTCCCTCACACTCCTACTACCTTGCTTTAAGTTTATGAATTCCATCACTTAGGCTTCCCTTAGCTTAAGTGGGAAGAAACGATCAAGGAAAATGACCCTAAACATCTCCTAATCTATAGGCCCATCTTCAATTCTTTCAGATATTCATTGGGTGAACCAAACTTCTGCAACTCCCTTAAATTGATATGTTGCTAATTCAACATTCTCCTCGGAAGACAATCTCACGATCTCTACCACCTTGTAAAGCTTATCAATTAACTCTTGTGGATCTTCATCCATCTTGAAACTATGAAACTTTGGGGGATTCATCTTAGCAAATTCTCTTATCCTTGAGGTTGGACTAGGAGTCATTAGAGAAGCAGCAACTTGAGCAGACATTAGGATCGTGGCTCTAAACTTATCATTGGAAACTTGGTCCGTTTGAGCGACTTAATGGGCTTCAGGAGCCATAGGAACATGATCTCCATTAGAATTATGTCCCTTGGGAAAAGTAGTACATCATGGGGCCATTTCTAAAAATCACCAAGGAACAAGTGTTAGGATAAAAAGCTTTAAATGCATGAGATAGAATACAAAAGAAGCAAAGTTTTCTTAAATATCTCATAGCCTCCTATTCATGGATGTGGCAGGCTTCACATTAATGAACAAGATTTACTAGACTCGAGATGTTCTACTCCTTAAGATGCTTTCAACCCTTGGGCCATGATATCACTTTTTATCAGGACCCAAACCTAGAGCCTTGCAGTGGCAGAACAAATGATACACCTAAAGGAATCCCATCCAAGATTTGTGATCTTATCATAAGCATTCACAAGGTGAAATAAGCATACATAAGAGACTAAGCAAGCTGAGGTACATAAAATGAAGGATTATCATTGTAACGACCACAAAAAGTTCCCGAAAAAGTGCCTCAAAAGTGTCCGGAACCATAATTTCCACATAACTAACAATCCGTGTGTAATATCGAAAATTCGACTTCATATTCTTGTGCAAGGGTTCAAACGGAGTTTGGAATGGGTCTAACCCCAATTTTAGAGAAAATGAATTGCAATTTCATTTTCCCAAAATTTACTTTCTAGTGAGGTTTTCGCGCCCAAGGTGCGACACGCCAAGGGCGTGCCTCAGTTCATTTTATGTATTGTTTTTCTTGTTTGGTTCAAGACTTTTGGGTCTTAGACCTAAGTGTTCCTATGCATAAAAGTATATATACTTAGCCATATTTCACCCTCATATCACACAAGACATTCCTCAATACTCATTCAAACACTTAGACAAATATTTCACCCAATTTAAGTGCCCTAAACTCACATCCGGATCTCAAAAAACTCATTCAAGCTTCAATATCTCATTTAAATCTAACTTAATATTATTTATGTCATTAGAGATAATTATGGGTCCCTACATCAAGCTAAGTTAAAAGGAATTTCTATTGGTCATGTTTTGCACAAGAACTGGTAGGAGGTTCAACTTTAAAGGGGAATATCTCTTAGCACACAAAGAACTGGCAGGCCCACGACATACAAAATCAAATCTATTTTAATTATCTTTCCAACGCACTTGGTTTCACCTTATTTAGAATTCAGATGAATAAGTTATGCTCATTTTCGTAGAACTTGTATATACAAAGGTATATATGGGTTTTTGCCAAATTCCACCTCATTAATGGCATTTCGTAAATTTAGACATTTCTATTGGTATTTTTAAAATTCCTATGCTATCTTAACACCTCCTAAAGACCTAACCCTATTCCTAAAGATTAAATTCACTCCTCCCAATTGTAATACACTGTCAAATTCTCTTAAGAGCCTCCATCAAAACCCCAATATAAATTCAAGAAAACTCCAGAGCAAGTGAGCAAGTTTTGGATTCCAAGACCCACTTCAAAACTTCAAGTCTTTCACAACTCAATTTCAAGAAATTCAAGTTGGAGGGTTATAGGCTCGGGTAACCTATTGAGGGGTTTTTACCTTGATCGCCTAATTGGTAGGGTGGTAGGCCTAGGTAACCTTGTTGGGGGTTTGTACCTATCAACCATGTTGGGGGTATCTACCCATAAACCTTGTTGGGGGTTTGTACTAGATCAACCTTGTTGGGGGGTTTGTACTCCATCAACCTCATGAAGGGGTTTGTACCTTATGCGCCTATATAAAGGGTGGCAGTGTTGGCTTGCACTATGATGGTCACTCCTTACACTGTATTATGTTCTTTACAAGCATGATTTTACTTCAAGCATTATTCATACATGTCATAGTATTATAATGCTATCTATTACTCATGATTATACATTTTTCCAATGATGCCAATCTCTTGTTGCATTGCATCCCACATACTTAGTACATCCAAATGTACTAACGCATACTTTATTCCTACATGATATAAACATGTTGGAACCAAAGCTCCTATTGATTCTCTTCATGGCTAGATGGATTGTTCAAGTTAGCTTATGGTGAGTCCTTAAGTCAGGGGACAATATCTATCTTCTCTCAAGCTTATGTTTAGACTATGTTTTGTATATTTAGATTACCTATTGTCATTATTATGAGGATGAACGCGGTTTCTTGTCTTCGCCCCCGCTACATATCTAAAGTTTAGAGGTGTTGTTGGAAATGTTATGTATCTATGCTATGAGTCTTGACTCTCTCATTTCTTGGTGCTGATGATGTGGAAATTTTCCTTTTATCCCAATTACCCTTGTTTATGCTTATATCTTGTTGTCATTTTAATTGCTTCCACACTAATGATGTGTAATGATATGCTATGACGCTTGTTTGGGTTCCTTTAGGTTCCCCATTCGCCGGTCACGTCTAGGCCCTATGTCTGGGGCGTGATTGTCCTACTTTCCCTTAAGGGAAAATACATCAACCCATAAACGTGTAAAATATGCCTCTACATCATTGATCATGGTGGGGTCTAGAAAAAAGCTTACCAGATCATGGTCAAGAGATATAGCAAAAGAAAAAAATGGCAATCTCTCAACATACAGTTAACATAATAAATGGGCTTGGTCCCAAAGCATGGGAAGTCACCAACAAATCTTTAGTCTTGGAATCCGGATCTAGCCATGAAATAAAATAGTCGCCTCATCGTTCATACCTACATAGTTAGATATGTAGGCAAAGAAGAATCTGTTAGTACATAGAATATACTAAGTATATAGATATGCCATGAATCAAAGAACATCATAATAATATCAATATACATAATCATAAGCAATAAAATCATGAGTAGAGGCATCATAAAATCCTTTCATAACCTTATCATACATATGTGAGAATAAAACCAGAACTGATATCTAAGACCAGGCATACTGTTACATGGAATCTTGATGTTCCATCCATATCAATCAAAGAGGAGTCCAATTTAACAAGGTAGATTCGATCCTCACCCTATAGGCTCTATCCTAGTATAGTGAGGACCATCATTTGATCCCACCCTTTAAGATATATCCTAGCACGGTTAGCATCCGTCACTAAACCTGAATGGATCCATTAGAACACCTTTAAGGTAAAAATATGAACATCATTCCTATCGTGGTACATAGTGACTATGGAATCTACCAATGCCCTCCCGGTGCTAGTCATATCCCATAAAATACATAAATAATGCATATACATAGCTTTTAACATAGTTCAGAGAATAGTCATCATAATCTTTCATAAGAACATCATGTAACAAGAATAGTCCTTTCACTTTGCTTTACATCATAGTAATGGTGGACATTCCCACCTTAACATCATCATAAATATTAGATGTTTTCATTACCCTCTTTATCATAACTTCATCATTATCATAAAACATGCTTTTAAATATATAAGTTCATAATTATGAAAATCCATATCTTCATTATAAGAGACTAGGGCTAAGTGTGGGCCCATGGATAATTGAGTCAAACACATGCAATTGGATTGGATTCACAATGAAAATATGCAATTAGAACCAATTCGGGTCATTAGTAAAGGAATCCCCCAAATCATCATGTCCTAATCTTGAATACTTGAAATCACATATATTTTCTTGAAAATCATATACATCATGTCATTCATTATGATTCATGCAAAGATAGGTCTAAAATATTCAAGCCATAGATTTAATAGAATCCTTGACTTAGAGAGAGAAATATTGAGAGCTTTTGTGAGAACTTTGAGAGTAAATTATTTTTAATGAATTATGAATAGAACTGATAAAGCCTAGGTCAGTTAGGGAAGTTAAGAAGCAAAAATGACATAATTTAGCATTTAAATGAATTGGAAGTGTCAAAAATGCCCTCGTTAAAAACTGCTAGAATCATCCATGAAATCCTTTGTATGTGTCATTGTTCAACCTATGGACCATACATCAATCTGTGGAACTTCATGACACATAAGTCAAGTTTTAGAAATTTGTATCTTAGAACTCACGACCATGCTGGATGACCCATCAAATCATCTACGGGCTATAAGTCCATTTTTAGATGTGTTCCACACATAAAAAATTTTTATGTCCTTCATGGCTTATTGCTACGAATCCTTTCATGGCCCATGGTTCCATCTATGGTCCATCTTGTAAATATTACAGCAACTTTAAAAAATTATTCAATTTTCTGCTTTCACTGGTTCCAATCCACGAAATTTACCTACGACTTGTTGTCTAATACGGTCCATAGACTAGCTCATCGGACCAAACCAACATAAAAATCCTGAAATTTTAGTCTTTAAATGCTATGAACATATAGGGTGTTACAATGATTATACTTATTTATATATGAATTATGAAGATTTACATGACTTATATGATATTAAGTAAAAGTATATGATTTCAAGTAGGTATTAATTTCGCTTGATGATTGATGTGGGCTCATTATTTACCAACGATCCAAATTAATTTTAATTGCATATTTCCTATATGAATTTCATCCCATTAAATGATTTTGACTCAATTTTTCATGAAACCACACCTAGCCCTAGTCTCCTATGATAAAGCTATGAATTTCTATGACTATGATTTCAAGTATGTAAAAACATGTTTTATGACAATTATGATGATAATGACTCTACGCGAATAAGGATGATAAAGATCCTAACATTAATGATGAATATGTTAAGGTGTGAATGTCTATCCACATTATATATAAAGCTAAGTAGTTGGACTATTTTTATGACAAGAGATGTTTTCATGAAATGTTATGATTACTATTTTACAAGCTATGAATGTATAATTTTAAGGAAGTTTGGATTATGTTGAAAGCTATATATATGCATAATGTATTTCATGGGATATGACTTAGCACCGAGAGGGCTTTGATAGATTCCATAGTCCCATAACAATGTGACACCATACAAATGATGTTTATATTATTATGCCTTAAAGGTGTGCTAATGGATCAATATAGCTTTTAATGAACACTCACCATAGTAGGATAGATCCTTAAGTATTGGGTCAAATAATAGATGCACACCATGCGCGAATTGAGCTTATAGGGCATGAATTGAGTATACTTTTGCAAAGTAGACTCCTCTTTGATTGGTGTAAAGGGAACATCAAGACGCCATGTAATAATGTGTATAGTCTTATATGTCGATCATGGTCTTATTCCCAAATATGTAGGTTAGGTCTTATGAAAGGATTTTGATGATGCTTCATCCCATTGCTTTTAAACTTGCATTTCCAATGCATATTGTGTTTTTATCCTTTTGATTATGATTATGCATATTTAAATTATATTGTGATGTCCTTAGAAACATGGAATACCTACATACATATTATACTCCACATACAAATGCATACTTCTTAGCCTATATGATCTAACCATGTAGGGATGGATGATGAGGTGACTATTCCATTTTGTGGCCAGCTTGGGAGTTGATTTTGAAGATTGTTGGTGAGTTCCCACTCTTTGTTAACAAGCCCCTTTATGAAACTTTTCCATTTATTCATTATTACTTTCATTGACCCCGCTAAGATCTTATGATATATACGCATGTTTTGGAAACTATGGAGTAATGTAATGTTCTCCTAAGGGAAAACTATGATATCAATCCATAGTGTCCAAGACATGCCACTAAATCATAAAATCTTGGCATAGTCCAGAATATGGCTTACTAGCTCATCCTCATGACATACATCAAGAAAGTAATGAAGTCTAAATGGAAAAGTACCATAAAGAGGCTTGTTCCCAAAGCATGGGAACTCACCAACAATCTTAAAACTCAACTCCCAAGCTAGCCATGAAATGGAATAGTCACCTTTACATCTGTCCCTACATGGTTATATCATGTAGAAAAAGAAGTATGTGTTAGCACATGGAGTGTACAAATTATATAGGTATGCCATGAATCAAAAGGACATCACAATATAATATCAATGTACTTAATCATAACCAACAACATAAAGACACAATATGCATGAGCAATGAAAGTTTAAAATTCATGAGATGACGTATCATCAAAATCCTTTCATAAGTCGTAACATTCATATGTGGGAATAAGACAACAAACAACATAAAAGATCATGAGCACTATTACATGGAATCTTGATATTCCCTCTAGACCAAGCAAAGAGGAGCCTACTTTACAAAGGTAGACTCAATGCTTAACCTATAGTATCTTTTTTGGCATGGTCAGAATCCTTCATTTAAACACCTTTAGGCTCTATCCTAGCGCGACGAGTGTCCATTAAAAGATATAAGGATCTGTTAGCACACATTTAAGGCATAAAAACATGAACATCATTTCTCTGATGGCACATCGTTATGGGACAATAGAATATACCAAAGCCCTCTTGGTGCTAAGTTATATCCTATGGAATATATAATTATGCATATACATAGCTTTTAACGTAATTCATACTTCCTTAAAATTATACATTCATAGCTTGTAAAATAGTCATCATAATCTTTCATGAAAACATCTCACGTCATAGTAATCGTCTATCTACTTAGCTTTTCATATAATGTGGATAGACATTCCTACCTTAACGTTATCATCATAAACATGAGGGTCTTAATTACCATCTTTAGCATATCATCATAATTGTCATAAAACTTACTTTTGCATACTTGAGATCATAGTATAAAAATCCATAACTTCATCATAGGAGACTAGGGCTTAGTGTGGGTTCATGAATAATTGAGTCAAAATCATGAAATTGGATGAAATTCATAGAGGAAACATGCAATTAAACTCAATTTGAATCTTTTATAAAGGAACCCACATCAATTTATCAAGCCCAAATCATACCTACTTGAAATCATATACTTTTACTTGTAAATCATATATGTCATGTATTTCTTCATAATTCTTGCATATGTAAGTATAATAATCATGTAGGAATAGATATCTATGCATTGGGAATCATACCATAAAAGGTCATAAGAAGTCATCATGAAACTTTGATAAAAATATGGTTTTGCATTGGATTTCATGGCTGAAACTAATCCATGAATGAAGCCTTACATACCTTAAGTAAGATCCATAATAATTAGTGTAGAAAAACCTTGAAATCCTTAGGAAAGCTTGGAACCCTAGTTTCAATGGAGTCCTTGTTCTAGAGAGTGAAATATTTGACAGCCCTTGAGAGAATTGTAAGGATAAATGAATTAGAATGGGTAAGGAATAGGATTTATATGTGTTATGTTGGTTAAGCTTGTTAGGAGGGCTAAACCAAAACATTTTTGGCATTAAAAGAATTGTAAATTCTAAGAATGCCCTTCATTAAATTCTACCACAGCCATCCATGAGACCCCATCCATTGGTCGTAGATCAACTTGCGGCTTCTTCCTTAGCTTATAAAACCTGTGCCACAAAATGTTGAGCCACTACAATTTACACATTCCAAACTATGAATATGTAGGATAACCCATGGTTCCTTTCACAGGCCATAAGTCCCTTTGTAAGAACTCCCATACTCAAAAAAATTAAGCTCTTAGTGCTCCTTTACATGACACGTCGTATGGGCCATGGTTACATCTACAGTCTGTCCCGTTTATCATAGAAACACTTCTAAAAATTCCATGATTTTCCAATATCACTAGACTTAGCCAACAAAATATTCTTATGACCCATGGACCCATCATGTACACTAGCTCATATGACCAAGCCAGTTCAAATTTTCCTTAACTTTCATTTCCAAGCACCTCAATATAAGGGATATTACAATAGAACATTAAATTCCAGCTCAATATCAAGTATAACAAAGTCTACAAGGAATATGAAGCTCTCAATATGGACAAAGACATCATAAAGTTTCCTATCAGGTATATTAAATATTTGATTTGCCATCAACAACTGTATTGTAGTCAGAATAGGGGATCCTAAGTGTCACGACACAAGCCTAGGGCCTAGACGTGAAACAACGAATGGGGAACCTGAAGGAACCCCAAGTAAACCTCCTAACATATCAATCACACATCCTTGGTCGCGTAAGCAAGAAAATAAAGCAATAACAAGAGACATTAATATGAAGGGAAACAGTACTAAGGGAAATCTTTCATTATAATAATAGCTCAGGAAGAGTCAAGCTCATGTGCATATAACACAATGTCGTCTAACAACACCTCTACATAAAATTGAGCGGGGACTAAGACACTTCCCTGGCTCACCCTCAAGTATTAAGTAACCAAAAGTAATAATAGCCTCAACATAGCATAAAAAGGAAAATAGGTAATGGTCTCAGAGTTGAGGACTCACCCTAAAGCTTTCTTGAAATAAAGCAACTAGCCACATGGAGGAGGATGATCAATAGGAGCTCCGGTCCATACATGGTAATGTCATGTAGGTATAGAGTATGTGTTAGTACTTTGGAATGTACTATGTACGTTTAGTGCAATGCAACAAAGGAGATGAGCTATTAAAAAATCAAGACACATAATCATAAACAATGGGTATAAGTTCAATATGGAATATAGGCTCAAAGCCTTATGTAAATATATAAGAGAATGACCATGTAGTCACCCACTCATCTTAGAGTACAATCTTTTCGGAGAACGTTACCAATACCCCTAACTTATGACATATCCTTTTCGGTAGGTAGTACAAGATGTCCCTTCTATTATGATAATATCTTTTTAGCGGGAGTCATGATTTATTGTATCTTACATAATGGCCTTTTGGTAGGTATTGTAAGATGTCCTTACCTTATGAAATAATCTTTCTGGTAGGAGCCATGATTTATTCTACCTTACTACATGGCCTTTTCGATAGGTATTACAAGATGTCTTTACCTTACGATATAATCTTTTCGGTGGGAGTCATGTATATTTCTACCTTAAAGCATAGCCTTTTCAGTAGATATTCTAATACATTATTACCTGACGATATAATCTTTTCAGTAAGAGTCATGAATTATTCTATCTTACGGCATGGTCTTTTCCGTAGGTAGTGTAAAATGTCATGACCTTACTATATAATCTTTTCGGTAGGAGTACAAAAGTAGGTCATCAAACCATCACATTCGAGTATCAAGAAAGGGCTTCACATTTCACAAAAGAATAACAAAACATAAGAGCTCAATAATTCATTTGTAACGTCATAGATGCTTTTCATGAATTTAATACACGCTTAAAAGTCATTAGTCATCATGAAATCACTTGACTTGTAAATAATGTAATTGATCATCAATAACTTGAGTACTATAGTCATGTCATTTTATTAAACACATGGTGGGTTGATGATACTTGTTCAAAATCATGCAACTCAAGAGTAAACAAAATGAGTAAAATAAATTCAAAATCAAGCCACCAATATTGTAGTAAATCGCAAATTTTGGTATCATGAAATCCACATCAAAAGCTCACCATAGTTCATAGTGTTTAAAGCTCAAATCATGCATTATCTCAATAGACACAAATCAACTCATGCTATAAAGTTAAAAAAGAGATTCATACATAATCAACAATACTTGATAATACCCCAACATAACATTCATTCAAAATTTATAATAAGAAATACCAATAAGTAATGCAACATAAAATCATGCAATTTTCATTAAAAAAAATAACGTTGGGATCCATGGGTGAAAGGACTCATGGATGAAGACCCATATACCTTTAACCTTGAATACCTTGAAATGAACTTCAAGGAGACTTTAAGCTTGAGATGGATTCTTGAGTTCCATAATTAAGCCTGAAATCCTAGAAATTGACATGAGAAATTTGATAAAGTCTTAAAGAGGTTTTAGAGAGGGTTTTTGTGAGTTATAGAGTTGATAAATGGCTAAGTATCAGAGATTTCACATTTAAATGGGCATTGGGTTATAGCCCCAATGCCCTTGGATGAAATATGGAAAATAAGGAAAATGTTACATTGGCCTGTATCCATTCGGCACCCAGGCCACGTCACACCTAGGGCGTGGATGCTCTCTTGAAATAAAAAATTAACAAAAATTATTTTTCACTATGGGTATTTTAAAATTTGGGTTATACCTATTTCCTACTCAACTTTGCCCCCTGATTGCGAATATGAAGTCCGATCATGGGCCATTCCAAGGCATATGAGGGGCATTTTAATATCTCTCTGTTGGGAACATTCATCCCTAATTGTCAAGGAAATATGAGTAAGAGAAGTAATTAGGAGACTTTCTGCCCCATATGAATGAAACAAATGCGCTTAAACACCATTTTTAAAACTTTCAACATGAAGGTCAAAATCACAATAACTTGTTACCATAAACATGAATGCATGTAAAAATCACATGAGGGCTAAAAATTAAGACTTGAAATCATATAAAGGACTTAGTTTGTCATATTTATCTTGAATGGAGTACAAGAGGTATGGATATCGCTTCTTCGTGTTCGCTCTGTCTCCCCAAATGTCACTTTTGACTTGTTGATTCCTCTAAAGGACCTTGATAGATGCTAAATCCTTGTTCCTCAACCTCTCTCTTTATAAATCTCATTTTATCCATGGCATCCACCACCAAGTATGGTCTGATTAAAACCATCCTATCAATAAATCTCCCTCAAATCTCTATACATCTTTGTGGAGCCAAAGTGAATAGTGTAGGACGAATTATGTGCTCCTTTCAAAACCAACCCCATCAAGTTATCAATATCAGGCACACACAACCCACCAAGATACCTAACACCACCACAAATGTGTCAAGGTAGGGTTTGAAGACCCTATTCGTAAGATCCATAAATATAGCTGGTGTATTAGCCAAGCCAAAGACGTTACCACAAATTCCAAAATACCCTTACCTAGTCTGAAAATCCATCTTTGGAATATCACACTCCCTCACTCTCACTTGGTGGCATCCGGACCAATGATCAATCTTAGAATAAAATGACTAACACCTATTGGGAAGGACATCAAGAAACTCATTGACCAACTAAACTGACTCAATAGGAATGACTTTAAACTCACTATTGCTAATCCTTACAAGATGATAAATGCAACCCTTAGAAATCAATTTAGTCCTTAAAACAAGGAATGAATCTCCCCTTAACTACCATGTTACAACTATCCTACTCAAGTACAGGTCCATTAGGGAATTGGAATCTAGCTTGACGGATTCTATAATCAATAAAAGCATGATATGTATGTAACCAATCCACCCCAAGAATAATCTCAAATATCCACCAAGAAAAGTTCAACAAAACAACATGACAAGACTTGATGCAATAAGGACATGGGACAACTTCTATAGACTTTTCTATCAACAATAGACTCATCAATGGGGGGTAGACACCTAAAAGGTCTCACACAACCATTTCATGAATCTTATCAGCAACAAAAGGAGTAAAAAAAGAGAGAGTGGCACCCGGATCTAACAAAGCTATACATCATAATTGTAAACCTTTAACATACCGGTAGCAGCATCAAGCACCTAATCGCCTCCTTGCCTCCATTGAAGAGCGTAGAATCGATTTTGTCGTGGAGCACTACCTTGTTGGCCTTCTACATCCCTTTGATAAACATGATCACCTTTCCCCTTGAGGTCAGACATCTATACCCTTATTTTGAGCATGTGACAATTCAAAATTTTGTAGCCCATCACCACACCCAAAGCATACACCCGTGTTCTTCCAACATGTACCACCATTTTTCCTCTCATATTTTGGGCATCGAGGATGAGTCACCCCATCATCACCTCCTTAGAGCCTAGGGTTAGGCATTCCATCCTTAGCAATCCTCTTGTTTGGAGCACTAGAGTTTCCTTGGCCATGAAACTCAAAGACCTTGTTGAAACTGACCACCCTCAAATCGAGCCCTCTTGGACTCCCCACTTCTCCTCTTCCTAAGTGTTTGCCCCTCAAGTGGTTCGGCATGTGTTATGAGCTGAGACAAATCCATATCACTTACAAGCATCATAGTACGATAATCTTCATTTAGCAAGGTTGGATATCCCTGACATAAACTTGTTCACTATAGCTCTAGGGTCGGTAAGAAAAAGTGGGGCACACTTGAAGAGCTTTTTGAATTTGAGGGCATACTCTCTCACACTCATGGAACTTTCTTAAGGTTTATAAATGATGTCATCTTAGCTTCTCCTAACTTGATGGGAAATAACCGATTGAGGAATGAGGCTTTGAACTCCACCCAAGGAATAGCATCATCATTTCTACTCCATTGGGTGAACCAAATATGGGCCACATCTTTGAGTTGGTAGGCCGCTAAAGTGACTTTCTCCTTTGAATTGACCCCAATGATAGATAGTACCTTATACACCTCATCGATGAACTCTTGGGGATCATCTTCCATCTTGGATCCATGGAACTCCGATGGATTCATTCTTCTCAAAGCCCTCACCTTTGAGGCTGGAGTAGGAGTATAAGAGGCTTGGGCCCCTTGGTTCATTTGGTCGGTCATAGCATGGGCCAACATTATGATATCATCTCGAAACTCTTCTTTAGCTACCCCTCCATTTTGAGAAGTAGGAGAGGTCGATTGCTCCTCGGGAGTATGAGCTCTCCTTAGTCATCCCCTTAGAATCGGCACGATCTAGAATGAAACAAGAGCATTCATTGGGTTAAATGCCTTATAGTTAAACCTAAAGCATGATATAGAGCATGAAGAAGTAAAAATTTTTCTAAAATTCCTCATAACCTCCCATTCATAGTTGTGGCACACTTCACAATAATGAATAAGACTCTAATCAATGCGGTGTGTTAGATTTTTGAGGATAATTAACAATTTAGTGCTCTCATACCAAGCTTGTCACGACCCAAGCCTAGGACCTAGAGTGACACGATGAATGGGGAACCTGAAGGAACCCTAAACAAGCCTCTTAACACATCAATCACATATCCTTGGTCGCGGAAACAAGAAAATATACAATAACAGGAGACAATAATACGAACAGAAATAGGACTAAGGGAAATATTTCATAATAATAATAGTTTAGGAAGAGTCAAGGACATGTGCGTAGAGCACCATGTCATCAAACAACAGCTCTACATGGAATTAAGCAGGGGCCAAGACACTTCCCAAGCTCACCCTCAAGTAGTCAGCAGCCCAAAGTAATAGTAGCCTTAACATATCATAAAAAGGAAAATAGATAATCTCCTCGAAGTTGAGGACTCACCTAAAAGATTTCTTGAAATAAAGCAACTAGCCACGTGGCGGAGGATGATCAATAAGACTTCTGGTCCCTACATGGTAATATCAGGTAGTCATAGAGTATGTGTTAGAACTTTGGAATGTACAAAGTATGTGGGTTCAATGCAACAAAGGAGATAAGATATAAAAAAATCAAGACACATAATCATAACCAATGGGTATAAGCTCAATACATAATATATTCATAAAGCCTTATATAGACATGCATGAGAATGACCAAGTAGTCACCCACTTACCTTACAGTATAAACTTTTTGGAGAGTGTAACCTATACCCCTACCTCATGACATAGCTATTTTGGCAGGTAGTACAAGATTTCCCTTACATTATGATACAATCTTTTCAGTGGGAGTCATGATTTATTCTACCTTACAACATTGCCTTTTCAATAGGTATTATAAGATGTCCTTACATTATGATATAATCTTTTTGGTAGGAGCTATGATTTATTCTTTCTTACTGCATGGCCTTTTCGATAGGTATTATAATATGTCCTTACCTTATGGTATAAACTTTTCAATAGGAGTAATGAATTATTCTACCTTACAGCATTGCCTTTTCGGTAGGTACTATAAGATGTCCTTATCTTATGATATAATATTTTTGGTAAGAGTAATGAATTATTCTACCTTAGGGCATGGCCTTTTCGGTAGGTAGCGTAAGATGTCCTTACCTTACCATATAATCTTTTCATTAGGAGTACAAAACTAGCTCATAAAACCATCACATTCAAGTATCAAGAAAGAGCTTCACATTTCACAAGAGCATAACAAACATAAGAGCTCAATAATTCACTTGTAATGTCATAGATACTTTTCATGAATTTAATACATGCTTGGAAGTTGTTAATTAATCATCATGAAATCACTTTACTTATAAATCATGTCATAGATCATCAATAACTTGAGAGCTCTTGTCATGTCATTTTATCGAACACATGGTGGGTTGATGATACTTCTTCAAAATCATGCAACTCAAGAATAAACAAAAATGAGTAAAATAAATTCAAAATTAGCCCACAAATATTATTATAAAACCCCAATTTGGGTATCATGAAATCCACATCAAAAGCTCACCATAGTTCATAATTTTCAAAGGTCGAATCATGCATAATCTCGAAGGACATAAATCAACTCATGTTATAAGATTAAAATAGATATTCATACATAATCAACAATACTTGATAAAACCCCAACATAACTTGCATTCAAAATTCATAATAAGAGATATCCATATGTAATACAACTTGAAATCATGCAATTTTTCATAATACGAGAAGGTTTGGCTCCATGTGTGAAAGGAGACATGGATCAAGACCCACATACCTTAAACCCTGAATTCCTTGAAATGAACTTCAAAGAAACATGAAGCTTGAGATGGGTTCTTGAGTTCCAAAATTGAGCTTGAAATCCTTGAATTTGAATGAGAAATTTCATAAAGTCTTGGAGAGGTTTAGAGAGGGTTTTTGTGAGTTATAGAGTTAGAAAATAGCTAAGTATGAAAGATTTCACGTTTAAATGGGCATTGGGTTATGACCCCAATCCCCTTGGACAAAATATGAAAAATAGGGAAAATGCTAGATTTGTCTGCATCCAGTCTGTGACACGGACCAGACGCAAAGGAAAAATAAAAATGATTAGCACTAGGCCGCGTCACGTTTGGGGCACGGATCCTCTCTGGAAATAAAAGATTAGCGAAAATTATTTTTTCCTATGGGTCTTCTATAATCTGGGTTACACCCATTTCCTACTCAATTTTCCCTCTGATCGACAATATGAGGTTGAATTTTTGAAATCACGCAAAAATTTTAAAATATATGGAGATTACGATTTTGGAGTATTTTGTGGCACAAGAGGGGTGTTTCACCAAGCTCAACTGACTGTACATGGAAAGTGGCATTAAGTTGATGCTATCTCCCAAGTCACATAATATCTTTGCAAAGTTAGATAATATGATGGTGGAAGAAACAGTAAATGCCCAAGGATCTTTCTTCTTCAGTAAAAGGGATCTAGTGGCTATATCACCACAATGATGAATATTATATGCAACTTTAAATTCACTATCATCTTCTTTGTAACTAGATCCTTCTTGAAATTTGTACATCTGGGCATCTGCTTTAATGTGTTAATAAGAGCGAGATTCATCCACAATTGCTTCAACATAGAGATGATGTTCTAAATTTTTCCCTTATCACTCTTCTTTTCAACCTTTGAGGGAAAGGTGGAGGCCTTTTCAAGGGAGTTAGAGCTTTTGTGGATGCCTTCTCCCTCCTATCTTGTCTATGGGTTCTTTATCTCCATTCTCTAGTTGTGTGGTGCTCCTTGGAACATTATCTTCCTCTCTAACCTTATCATTCATCACAACTAGCATTGGTGGATCCATGGTCTCTTTTCACCCCGAGTAGTCAATGCCATGAAATGTTAATCATCCTTTGAATTTCGCACTTTATTTCTAGGCAGTGTACCCTTTTGGTGTTGGTTAAATTGTTAACACATTTGGCTGAAATGTTGCTCCAATTGCTTGAAGTAAATGACATGTGACTCTATTTTCTTTTTGATCCTAGATACATCAACTTTCATCTCCTTTAATATCTTATCCTCTGCATCAACCTTCTTTAGTAGTTCGCAAATTATCTCCTCAACCCTTGAACTTCCCACACCATCATGATTTTTAAGTTTAATGTAGACCCTGTTCCTCTTATTATGATAGTTATCTCTTGATATCCAATTACCATCTCTATCTTAGGCCCTATTCTTATCATAGTATCCACCCTTGTTGTTATCATCGTGGTAGTTATTGTTCCTATTATAGTTCCTACCTTGTTACCCTTGACCTTGATGCCAATGATCCTAATTGGATCCTTGGGTGTTGGTTCAAACCCCCCATTTGATCATTTATAAAACATGCATCCTCCTCATAGTTAAAGTTATTATATATCAGTGCTCTTGCGTGCTAGCTCACCACAATGACTTGTTGATTTTGTTTCATCAATATACCAATGTTAGTATTTATTCGCGCTAGCTCTTGGAGCACTTCATGGTTCAACTTTTCTTGCTCTGGATTTATATTAACTAAGAAAGAGCTACTTGAAGTTTCAATGTCTCTAGTACCCTATGTTCTATTGGTCTTTGCTACCTTTCGAGCCTTCTAACAACCTCTGTAAAAATCTAATCCATAAAAGACCACTACCTTGTGATTGTCATCGAAGGACCTATAGAAGATCTCAAGCAATGAATCCTCAGTGATTGGATGGTCTGATATACGTCTTATGTACTTTGTGAATTGCTTACTAATTGTGCTTATGGACTCTTCTTATGGCTTTTGGAAGTTGTTGATTCAATTCATAAGCTTCAACTTCTTAGACCATGGAAAGTATCTCTCCAGAAAGCTTTTCACATCTCCACTCATAGATAAATTAAGTTGTATGGGAGTTTCGATAACCAAATAGTTTCCTTGCCAAGAAAAGATAATGGGAAAATATGAAGCCCAATGACATACATGGATATGTTTTGATTTCCCATTGTGCTCTTCCTATCAAACACAAATTTATGCAAGTGATTATATGGACCCTTAGATGGTAGTCCCAAAAATAACACTTATGTTATAACATTGTCAACAACTCACTCAAAATAGTGAACTTCGTATTTGGTAGTAGTAGTAGTAGTAACATAATGGCGCCTATGAAATCCACTACATTCGGATCAAGTCCAAAGTTGTTCTATGCACAACCCTTTCTCTTTGTGTAGGCAGAAAATCATCCTCTTGAGGCATGTAGTGTTGCCCGTTAATGAGCGGATTTTGGCGCATGTTCTCCTCCTATATTCTAAGACGGTCTGTAACATTTTCTACATATCAATCAGCATTATCATAGGACATTTTCCTTTATGTTCTTTGTCTCTCAAGATCTTATGGGGTCAAGGGGCTGCCTTGATTGCATGTATTGGGCAAACACTGTACCTAAGAACTAAAAATGAATATAAACAACTAAAAATGTGTGAATTTTGGAAATAAGGATTAATAGTCGAGACACCCAACTATACTAATTCAAAAGTCATATTCTCCAGAAATGGCACTGAAATTTAGTAACTCCTATACTACACCTCCCACTAGAGGCATAAGAGGTCGCTACCAAATATAGAAGTGAACAATGGTTAGGGTCAATTCAATGGGGAATTGTCACGACCCAACCCACGGGCCGTGGCTAGTGCCGATTAGGCACCTAATACAATCATTAGCTCTAAAGACCAACATAACCACTGGGAAATCTACCGAAATTTCGGCAGAGTTTCCTCTGTTTTACTGACTA